>CM041778.1:322692895-322890691 GCA_023374045.1 Limonium bicolor | reverse complement strand
GGACCGTCAGCATCCTTCAAAATTTTGCGCTTAAACTTCAATTTATCATAACTTGGCTAGGATGATCCGTTTTTTAACGTTCTTTTATCGATCTTCATGGTTTTTTCAACCTATTTATTGGTATAGGTTTCATGGCCTGGTTTGACCATTCTCAAAAAGTCACTCTAGCAAGGCTTAATAAGCTCTAAGGTTTCTAGAATTTTATATTGACTTTTATGTTTCAAAACAATGTTCCAACACTTCCTAAAAATCTTTATAATATATTTGGAGTGTTTAGAAATTTTACCAGATTTATTGACTATAAATCTTATTATTAAATTCATAATACTATATAATAATGTATAATAATTAGGGTTAAATAGGAGAAAACCCCTAAATAAATTTCACAATTCCATATAATAAATATTCATAATTCCATACCATAATTTAATATTATAGTATTATTTATGGTTTAATAAAAGAACCCCTAAATTAATTTAAATTAATTTAGGGGTATTTCATGGATGACTACTGAATGCTCCTTGAGCATTAATCATTCGAGTCACAAGCCGGCATTATTCAGCCAGGTGCTTCACTTTATACACATACTACTAAGCTAATTGTCTCTTTTAATAATAACATCGTCCATCCTTAACATTCTTGAACTTGATTCACATAAACTACCGCTCCTGCGGTGTCACAATATCGAGAGGTATCCCCATTCTTAATGCAGTGGTTCGTTTACCACTCTATTCACTTTACAACATAAACTTCTACCATCAATCGAATTTATATAACATATCTTGCTTATGGCTTATAAGCCTTATTTGCCTTGAGCTGGGCTCATTGTAGGCTGTCCACACACATGTACTTCTCTGTACAATATTACATGGTTTGGATATTATATTGGGCTCCATGACAAGTCGTTGCATCACGTTTCCTTTCAGGGATGCCCTTTAGGATTGTCAGTCCGTCTCCTGACAACTTATGTCTAAACTGGGTGTTAGTTTCAACCCTTGTGTTTCTGTCATGCATTTCGTGCAACACTTGTTGATGCGAACACCCTTCAAGGATTGCTCCTGGGTGTTGCTAAGTTATGCTTTTACATTTGTTCACACTTTGATATATTGAGTTAGCCACGCCGTTCGCGTTCTTAATTGGCTTATTATCTTCTTCTGTGAAGATCAACTTTCATAGTAGTGTAAGTACTCATTCTGGGAGTTTTCATCCCGTTCATTGCACATTAATGTGTCCACATTAGTCATTACTTGCCATGTACAGGCTAGGTCACCGTTCCAGCTAACATGTTTTATCCCTAAGGATCCTTAAGACATATGTGATGTCTTTACATAACAGTTTGTGCCCTTCGCACTTCCTAACTCTTAAACATTTCCTTGAGAGGAATTCACTAATCCTTTTAGTCTCGTTAACTTAACTGAGTTCCTTAGCTTCAACCATTCATGGTAATCCTTAGCTCTTGTTTGTTTTATACTGCTGACCGTAGTACGGAGTCGACTACTTCCCGTGTTTCGGACTCTACTCGTATACATATGTGGGGTACCATACTGATACATTACTACTTACCCAACTAACCCATAAGTAGGTCTGTCAGGCCCACAAGCTCCTATCGGAGTGCGGTCGTCCCACAATTCAATTGGTACACTCGTAGTGTCCGTCACACGCCTAGGTGAAGTATTCTATTGTCAACTCCCTTATATTGTCCCGTGACAATATTCATTCCATGCTTCCCGAACTTAATCGAGGGAAAGTTTATCCACTGTCGTATCTTATCATCTGCCCTTGGTTTTACTGGTTTGGTTTAAAAGAAGGTTGGAAAGAAGTGTTGGTTTGAAAGAGAATTTGGTTTTGAAAAGAAAAGGGTTTGAATAAATCTGGGTTGAAAGAAAAATTCTCATGGTTCCACAACATCTTCTTACCTTAACCAAGTCTAGCTTCTTGCTGACTGGTATACTTCCAATTACAAAGGTCAGGCTGTTAAGCCCTTCCATGGTTATAATGTTCACACTTAACTTCGTGGTACTTTACTAAGTACTTGTAGTGGTTATAAATTTCTCGAACAGCCCTGTTATAGCAGCACTTGCTATGGCAAGTGCGCCATGCTAACTGGCTATCGGTTTAACACATACCAGTTGTGGTATTGTTTTTACCCATACTGTCATCAGTGGCCTTGTTGGCCCTCACTGATCTTACTGCCTTGATAATAACTCTTCTAGGTGACTTCTCACTGTCTTCACATGACGATCATCAACTAGGGTGTTTCCCATTCTGGGAGACCCCTTTGTCTTAGTATTGTATTCTCTTTGTAGCCCGTTCCACGTATTTGTCGCGGTTACTGAGACTTGTCTCTTGTTTGGGCAGTACGTTGTAGTTCCTTTGTCGGTTGGTATACCGTTGGTGTATGTTTATCAATTGTGGTCCCGTAGACACTTGTCTCGGTTTTATTAATCCACTTCTTGCCTGTTGCACGGTTGGTGCGTTGCAAACTGGTTATTCTCGACTGCTTAGCATGTCGACCCAGGTTGCCGGAAATTCTATTCCTCTATACACAAGATCCTTCATTCTTTGCTATGGAATGCGGTTAACATTGTTCCGATGGAGACCGTCTCCGGGATTCCCAGTTTTCGGGATCTACCGTGTGACAGGTTCTCCGTACCTTTAGATGTGTTTAATAACAGGCAGATCGGGTATTCCCGAGTAAGAGTGGACTTCCATCTGTCTAGCGTTGTTTCCCAAGTTATATAACAGGGATTGTGGAGGGTGGGATGGATATTGTAGGTTTTCCAGTAGTCACTGGTAGTTCCTATCTAGCGTATCTCTCACGCTATCACTCAACCCTTAACCCAAAGTACTTAAATCCTAACTCGGTACTTCCTAAGCTCGGTAATTCAGTCATCAGAGCGATACTTCGCTCTGATACCACTCTTTGTAACACCCCATCCAACAATAACACACTTACAATAAACTGCAGTGGAAAACAACCTCATCACATTACTTATCTCGTTGGTGTTACACGCCGTTAGCCACCCACGTGGCTAACAAGGCTAATACATACACATTGTACCGGTCTGATGGGCTAAATTCCCGAGCGACTACACCTTACTATCCCTTTCCATTAACACAACAACAACATACACCTTCCAACTATACCGAGTATTTATAACTAATGCCGATAACAATTTCGGTCTTACTACACCTACTGTATATATACAACATAAACGATTACCCATGTACAATGTCTACCCCGTCTTACTCTCGGACGGCTTCCAGCTCTCTGTACCTGAAATAGGAAAAGAAGAGAAAGGGTGCCCCCAAGGGGCTCAGCACCTTTGCTGGTATGGTAATCCCGCAGCCCACATGCTACCGGGCCACGCACAACTAATTGTCGTCTTAGCATGCGGTTGATTACTTAAAATCATGCATGTAACAGTAAACACACAACACTTAACATTTCGCCTCAATGGGCTCAACAATCGGATAATACATCCTACTTAATAAGTCACTCATGGTATTCATCATCCCTAGAGTGTTCCTCCTCTAATGGAGCTACTTCCTTAATAGACGACACATACCCTTAAATCGGGTTATCCTTAAATGCCTCTTATCACAAACTGGGAATCATATCCATGATCCACACACTCCACATTATACAACCTACAACATACACTACATACAACACTTAACAACACTTTGCACGTTTCCACGTGCACAACATAATACCGCAATAGATATTGCATCACAACAAAATACATAACATAACGGGAATGGTTCTCTTAGGAACCGACCCAAACATTGTTTATACACTGGTGAGCCTAGAGAATGTTGCCAGTCTCATGATAAGCTCGTTATACAATAACAACAACACTCATTACCGTCCTAATAGTTGGACGAGTAACTTAAGTTAAGGCGGTTCGGGTTTGGAGGCCCGAACACACACACAAACACATGTTCCCCCTAAACCGATCATAAGTCAGAATAGCTAAGCTTTGGAGTAAGCTAATGGGAGATCATAACCCGTGAGGGAAACAACCATAACAAAGAGAAGGGTAAGGCTAGGAAGGATACCCTCTCCAAACAACGCGCGACCGGCCAAACCGGATTCCTCACCACAGTTAGTACATACTTACTTTAGATATTAGTTAGAACCCCACTATGGAGTCTATCATGACTACACACCATACAGTATTACAACTGGGTTAAACACACAAGGGAGATCCCTACATTCACTTACACATATCACACAATTAACACACGCATAGCCGTGGTTAGTACGTCCCATGGTACGGGTCGTTTACTCCGAATACCGAACTCTCATGTGATCCTAGACTCAGTTAACTAAGGTTAACACTTCCGAGGTTAAATGGTATCGGAGTTGTACACGCCACATAAATGAATTACTGTAAATCATTACATGTTTAATCTTAAACGTGGCAAACATACAGAAAAACACATTGGCATACAAGCCGGTGTAATCCGGTAGGACACAGGTTGCAAGAAAACCATACCTGTCACCGGAGTCCACTTTACCACGTCCACTTATGTTCCTCGAGCAATTCTCGAACAACTGATAACATTACATGTACTTTTATTAACATCGGGGTAGCATGATTATTTAATGTCTAATGCTTATAACTTCTCCCCGTTAACTTAGTTACATAGCTTAACATTTTAACTTGTTTTACTCTCACATTCTAATACAACTTTTCACCCACTTAATTGTCATTAAAACTCACCTAACATGTCCTTAACAACCTTATAACATCATTACCTATCAATCCCCATCATTACACACCATTTCCATACCTTAAACAAATGTTTTGGCCCATACAACACCTTGTCCGAACTTGTGTCCGAACCTCCAAGTTCGGACGCAAGCCGCGACCTAATACTGAAAACCATACACACGTCCGAACTTGTGTCCGGACTTCCCAAGTTCGGACACAGTTCGAGAGTAAATCCCAGATAGAAACAGTCACGTCCGAACTTGTGTCCGGACTTCCCAAGTTCGGACACAGTTCGAGAGTGAGAAAATCCTTTACCCACAGAGCCTGTCCGAACTTCCATGTCCGGACGGAAGTTCGGACACGGCAAAACATTCAATTTCCAAGTCTTTAAACACTTAACCAATTTCACCAAACTTCTCCTAAAGCCTCATAATGTTTCCTAACATCATTTGGCACATCAAACACACCTTTAGCCATGTGCTAAACTCTTTAAATCACTCACCAAAACCATCTTATCATTCACAAATTTCTTACAAAATTCCTAGCACTTGGGATGTTTTCTCCTTAAGATTTTTAAGTGGTAGTTCACCAATAATGACCACTACACCAAGGTGTTTCCTCTACACCTTAACATCATCTCAACTTCTTTTCTTACTAACTAAATCTCCTTTTTACAACTTCTTGAATTCTTTTCTCAAAACCTTACTTAAACATCATTCTCTCCTTATTCATCAACATTACCCAAACCTTAAACAAACTTCTCCAAGACTTAAATACATCCTAATAACACTCATTGGGTTTCCAGAACTTCCAAGACAATGCCTAAATACTTAAAGCACCTTAGAACACCTTAATGCATGTTTTCCTCCCAAGTAAAACATTTGTTCACCTTTTACACTTCCTAGTTCACCAAAACTTACTTAAAACACTTAGAACTTCTTACACATTTTCCAAATTTTGCCATAGCGCTTCTTGTATATACTCACATCCAAACACTTAGGTTTTTACCTTATTTCACTCAAGAACACCTAAAATCCATCAAACACATTTTTATATACAAACTTCACACATTTAGCACTACATCACATATAGTGCATAACTTAAATTGCTTGGCACTTAGGCCCTTAAATAACATGGCTCTTAGGCCCTTAAATTACATAAACCTTAAACACTGAATTTCCCACATAAATAATGCCTTTGACCTGCAAATACACTCAACATCACATATGCCCCTTAATAGTTTCCTTGAGAGCATTTTTAGGTCATTCACCATTGGCTCCTTAGGTATTTTATTAAGCAAATCAAGCTCATTTTTCCTAAGGCATTTAAACTACATTGAGATAGTTTGTTTACCTCTTTTCCTCTCAAACTTCTTTCTTGTTTCCTCTTAAAACCGATAAGGCATTTCTTTCCTTGTCAACTACTAAACAATATACCAACATTGAAATGAGTATATAAGCTTTATGCTTCATCTCATTGTAAACCCTAGGTTTACATTATTTCAAAACATTAATGTAGTTGTTTTACCTTGATCTTTGAAGGGGTTTGAATATCTATGAAGAGAGGACTCCACCTAGTCCTTGAAAGATTCAAATGGAGCTAGAACAAAGCAACACAAGAAGCTCCATCAATGAATATTTTCGGTCACACAAAACATGGAGGAAACTTGATTTTTCTTTGAGATTCCTTACCTAGGAGTAAAGGAGATCAATAATATGTGGAAAGACAAGCTCAAGCCCCTTCAATGGTGGAACTCCATGGCACCGAAATGGGGCTCTTGAAGTTTTGAGAAGATAGGAATGAAGAGCTTGATGAGAGGAAGAGAATGGTGGTGTTTGTTTTTGATTTGGTTAAGTGAGTCATGAGATATTGACAATGGAAGGTGATGAAATGGTGCTGGGTTGTAGCTTCACCGTGAGAACAGAAGGAAGAGAGGTAGGAGAAGAAGGGAACCGTGTGAAATGAAGAAGGAATGAGAGTAGTGAGTTTGGTTTTTTTTTTGTTTTTGTAGATATTTATGACTTAAAGCAAATAGTAACTCATGAGTCATCTTTATTTACTTAATAAGTTAACATGTTTGGTGACTCATTACTACAAAAACCGGCCCCCTTTTAAGCCTAGGGGTAATATAGTCTTTATTGACTCATTTAATTACTTATAACATCATATGTTACAAACTAGCTTATAAAAAAAATCACTATTCACTAAAACAAGGCACATAGAAGTGAAATTTTTGATTTCCCATTGATATAGCCACCCAAATGTGATACTATATAGTACACATGTTAATTAAAGAGTAATGATGGACATTTAGCCATTCAAAACTCATTTACAAGACAATTTTTCAAAAACGTGCTTTAAGACTCCTTAAAGCACATTTTGTGTTTTAACTTGTTTTCAAGCTTTGGTTTTCTTTGGTAGTTGATTAATATGCATTAATATTTATAAAGTATAGGTTGTGACCATAGGTCTTATACACATTTATCCCAAGCTTAGAGCACATTTTCGTCATATTGACTTTAAGGTATTTCTTGTGTTTATTTGGTTTAACTGTCCACCAAAGTTTCCTAAGGACTTATTTAGCCCTCTCAAATCTAATTAAATGTTATCGTCTTCTTAGGCTCTTTGGGTCCTAACCAAGTTCACTCATAGCTTAGAGCATGTTTTGCTCAAACTGTGTCTTAGTGTTTTATTGTGTTTTACTATGGTTTAGTTGTACACACGTTTCTAAGGCACTTTTAGCCTTTATATAACATAGTTTGATATTTAAACCACATATCAAGGTTTGGGGTATTCATTATCTGCCTGGGGTTTACGCCTCTGCACTCTGTAGGACTGAGTGTTTTGGTATCGCTCTGGTGCAGTTAATGATCTAGTGGAAATATGGGAAATGTCAATCTTGGTAAATGCTTCTTTTGACCCTGGATATTGTTCATCCATGAGCTGAGTCTTGGTTGTGATGTGCGCACATCTTCATCGGAAAACAGAGAGGGGTTGTATATCCCCTGTCCAATCGGACGTTGTAAACAGCGAGGGGCTGTATATCCCCTGTCCTATCGGACGTAGTTAACAGCGAGGGGCTGTATATCCCCTGTCCCAAAAGGGACGCAGTTGGCAGCAGGGCCATCTCTTCCAATTGGTTTATTCCACTCTGAGTTATGGTTCTTGGATATCTTCTTTCATTCCTAGTCCTTGTGATACTTGGGTCTTTCTACTCCTAACGGGAATTGGATCTAACTTAAACAATGGTTGTTCACTAACACATGGTGTGATTTTGATTGACTAACGTTACCTTTTGTTTTATTTTTACTCCTCATCTTGTTACCTTTGATTGGTGATTTTGATGTGTCTTGTCCTTCTGATTTGTTTTGTGCATTTGACTTCAAGTTATTGTTATTTTAAGAGTATGTTTTTCTTTTAATACTGTTGTTTTGGAGAGTGTACCAGTTCCATTCCAGGGAACTGACTCACCCCTCCTGGGGTGGGCTGCTTGGTTTCATCTTGCAGGTACGAATTGCTATACAGGAAGCCACGAAGAGTATGAGTGTATGGGATGGGAATTAGGAACTTTGGAGAGCTATTGTTTTGTTATTATTCTTTATGTTATGTTTTTCTCGAGTTCAGACCGTAGCATTTGTAAATCATAAGTTGTAGTGGTGAGGTTTGGTGCCGGGTGTTTGGAACCCGATGATCTGTAATCCCCTGTATGTATTTTTTCGCTGCATTTATGATAAGTAGGGGCGTTACAGAAAGTGGTATCAGAGCGTAGTTAGCTCTCTGAGCCCGAGAAAAACAAGCCGAGTGAAATAGTTAGAATTAGGTGCCCTTAAAACTTGGGAATTGGGGTAGAATTGGGAAGTGAGGATTCAGTAAGGCACGACTCCTAAACCCTTCTTGGAAGTGAATGATTCTTTATACACTTTTGTATGAATGTCTGTTAGGAATAGTGTGTTGCATACAGTTTGATCATTAAACTATAGAAAATAATAATAATAATAATAAGTCTGGAACATTATCAATTGGGTATAATAAGATCTTGGTTGGAATAAATCATACATTGAACTACTTTCAAAAGCATACGTATGGAAAAATACATGGCTAAGAAAGCAATGCTTTAAAAGCTTGTACACATGTTCCCAGAATTTTAAAGAATACTTTTGGTTGGAAGTAGTATACAAGTGGAGCTTTGATAATTAAGTGATATATACTTCAACTCCTTTAAAGCTTGAAATAAATTTCAAGAACTACTTGGTACAAATTATTACCTAAAGATCATGTTAAGATAAATCTTAAGTCTAGAAAATTATAAACTAACAAGAACTAGTAACTCATCAGAAAAGATCAACATCCAAACCTGTAATCCACACTAAAAACTCTATGTTAACTTCCGAAAGAAAATACATAAACCTAACACCTACGGGAAGTGCCTGGTGCGACGAACTCCTAGGCTGAAAGTAGTGGGGGTGCACACTCACTTCTGGAAGTCTAGGGGCTAGACAAGCCTTGTCATCTAACCGTAAATAATCTTCTACGCAAGTGAGATTGTGTTGAATTGAGGAGGATTGGTGGTAAGACGTTACCATCATGAAATCTTGAGCTAGGCATATTTCATTACTAGCCACAATAAACAATTCAAAATTTGTATCTTAAGATTCAATATTAAATTCATACATGTAAAGGGTTTATTGAGTTAAATATTTGGTGAAAATACCTATACATGGGGGGAAGAGGATTTAAATTTGGGTACTCCAAGGTACAACATCTACCTTATTAAATATAAAAAAATATATATATATTAAAGGAAGTGACTTAAAGATTGAGTGAAGGAAAGGGTAATACTAAACTAAATATCACTGATTCTAAAATACTTGGAGTAATGAGCATGTAGTAAAAAAAAAATGAGAGTTACTTAATTATTGAAAATTCTCATGTTTATTTGGAAGTTTAACATTATACATATGCAAAATTTTAGAAGTCACAGAAGGTGTATTTTTAAGGGAATATAATACAAATTTTAATGTATGGTTGGCTAAAAAGCTTTGAATAATTTGAAAGACTATCTAGACTTATTATATGATCTAAAATATTATTTAAACTACTCAAACATGTTACACTGATTATAGCGTGTTAATATATTGATTATGAGAATAACATAAATGGCATTTACGTATTTTAGGTTATAAATTCGGTACAAGGTTTCATGAAAGATTTAATTGCATTGAAAAGAAAAAGGAAGTTTTAATATATAGTATGATACTATTTTAAATAAGTTCATGAATTTTTTTAAGCCTTGACAATTAAGAAGAAACTTTAGGTTATAAAAACGCTTCTAGAGAAATGTTGTAGTAAGGATGGCATTTAAAATTACATTACATTATAATGGAATTTTTCTTTTATGAATTAATAGTTTCCAAATCACATGATTAAGATTTTGATACCTACACCCAATGCTTAAATAAAGAAAGAGTGAACTAAATTCTTATAGTAATATCTAAGTATAACCTATATGTTCCGTTTTCAAAACTTAACTTACTATATGAATGATGAATTCTAAACTTTGTTCTTGTCAATGACCGTAAGAGAGGCGAAATGAGTTAGGAAAGCATGTTGGGACACACTAAAAGATTTAATTATATCAAGCTAGAATAACAACGAGTGATATTGTGCATCAAAAATGAACCGCATCCTTGAAGGAGGAATCTCCATAGGAGATGTAAAATATAGTGCTCCTTAAAAGTGAGTTTAAATTCCACTTCATTATTACGAGACGGATATGGGTCGTACCTATTTTAAGGGGGGGTACGACAACTTCATAAAATAACATACATATTATAAAATGCATATATGGACATCATTCATTCGTACTGGTCATAAAATGAATAGGTAAGGATCATAAAATAAAATTTTAATAATCAAGAAAATACAAATACATAACAAACAGGGGGTATAAATAAATATCGATCATAGATAAATCAACAGTTCCATAAATTTACAACAAAGCTTGATAATAAGGGCTGAATTCTTTGAATGTAGTGTTTGATAACAGAAACAAATGTTTGGGAATTGTTATAGATGAATACCCTTGAGTGGTTGATTGTTGGTATACATTTAAAGCTTGTAGTACAATATTATTTTGTTTACCCACACACCGGAAGCGGGTGTGAGTAGTAGTGGTAGATAAATCTTAAACTTCGGGACGAAGTTCTCTTTTAAGGGGGGGTAGAGCATAATCCTTCTTCGCTACCTCATCCAGATTATGCCCTGTTGCGTGATTAGAGCAGAGTAAGAGGTGTATGGTGTACTTGGTTTTTACATTATGACACCGCATGTGACTTTTTATTTTTATCATGAAATATCTCGGTATATCTTGGTTCAGTTTGAGTTTGAGTAATCTCGAGTGGAATGTGGAATGGGAATGGATGGAAATAAAGGATTGGATTGGTATGGAATTTCGTTGGATTATTATGGTTTTAGCACACCCGAAGTGGTGTGAGTGCTTATTAGTTGATTTTTTAAACTTCGAGGCGAAGTTTCTGTTAAGGGGGATATACTGAAATACCCTAAATTAATTTAAATTAATTTAGGGGATTTCTTTTATTAAACCATAAATAATACTATTAATATTAAATTATGGTATGGAATTATGAATATTAAATTATATGGAATTGTGAAATTTATTTAGGGGTTTTCTCCTATTTAACCCTAATTATTATACATTATTTATAGTATTATGAATTTAATAATAAGATTTATAAGTCAATATAAATCTTGGGAAAATTTCTAAACACTCCAAATATATTATAAGATTTTAAGAAGTGTTGGAACATTGTTTTGAAACATAAAAGTCAATATAAAATTCTAGGAACCTTAAAGCTTATTAAGCCTTGTTAGAGTTGACTTCTGGGAATGGTCAAACCAGGCCATGAAACCTATACCAATAAATAGGATATGAAAAACCATGAAGATCGATAAAAAGAACGTTAAAAAACGGATCATCCTAGCCAAAGTTATGATAATTGAAGTTTAGAGCCAAAATTTTGAAGGATGCTGACGTGTCCAGGACACGTGTCGCGCCCAGTCAGCACCCAAGACACTTAATCGGTTGAGTTCCAGCGGTTTTGGCATGTCAACAGGCGATCTTTAGACACCTATATCTTTTTCCCTACTCCCCATTTGGTATGCCGTTTGTTTCATTCGATTCTCCTATCTTCCTCTTTCCAACCATTACTCACACATCATCTAACTCATTCTACTTCGACGGGAAAATCGATCTAAAGTTGGCTCCTCGCGATTGCGTAACCAGAACTGCAGTTTTTCCTGAAATCGGGAAACTTCGTCACGCCATAACTTCTTCGTTTCTCGTCCAAATTTCGTGTTCTTTAGCTTGTTTTGAAGATCTCAAATCCCTCTATAACTTTCATGTTTATGGCCAAGGCTGATTCGCACGGGTTTGGGAGATAAATCTGTCTAAAGTTGCCCACTCGATCACGGCGGTAATTATGCCCAGTTTCATCCCCGAACCAACTAGGTAAAACTCAGATCTTGTGAGATCTATAACTTTCTCCCTAGTTCATCAAAATCAATGATTCTTCCACTAGCATCTAGAGTTACATGTCTAGTTTGGATTTGAAATACCCCAAACCTTGATATGTGTTGTAAACATTTAAACTATGGTATGTAAAGGCTAAAAAGTGCCTTAGAAAACATCAGTGAACAATTTAAAACCATAGTAAAACGCAATAAAGCACTAAGATACGGTTTGACCAAAAACATGCTAAGCTATGAGCGAACTTGGTTAGGACCCAGAGAGCCTACCAGACTTAATAACATTTAATTATGATTTTATAAGGCTAATTAAGTCCTTAGGAAACCTTGGTAGACAATGAAACCAAACAAAACATAAATAAATACCTTAAAGTCAATAAGAGCAAAAAATGTGCTCTAAGCTTGGGATAAATTTGTATAAGACCTAATGGTCATACCTATACCTTAAAATATGTTAATGAACATATTAAATCAATTACCAAAGAAAACCAAGCTTGAAAACAAGTTAAAACACAAAATGTGCTTTAAGGAGTCTTAAAGCACATTTTTGAAAAATTGTCTTGTAAATGAGTTTTGAATGGATAGGTGTCCATCATTACTCTTTAATTAACATGTGTACCATATAGTATCACATTTGGAAGTCAATATCAATGGGAAATCAAAAATTTCACTTCTATGTGCCTTGTTTTGATGATAGTAACTTTTATAAGCTAGTTTGTAACATATGTTGTTATAAGTAATTAAATTGGTCAACAAAGACCATTTACCCTTCTATTAATGGGGGACGGTTTTTCAAGGTGTGAGTCACCACACATGAAAGTTTATTAAGTAATAGTGATGACTAATGGTTACTATTTGCTTTAAGATATAAATATCTTCAAAAAGCAAAACCAATCTCATTTCTCTCATTCTCTCATTCCACACGTCTTCAACCTCTCTTCTATCTCTTCTGCTCCCATTCACGGCCTGCTACAGCAACACACAACACCACATTATTTTCCATCTTTGACCACTTGTATCTCCTAGCTCATTTGGCCAAATTAAATTCTAAGACCACCATTCTCTTCCTCTCATCAAGCTCTTCAATTCTATCCTTTCAAAATCCCAAAAGCTCCATTTCGGTGCCAAGAGGATTCACCATTGAAGGAGCTTGAGCTCACCTTTTCATATTATTGTTCTCCTTTGCTTCAAGGTAAGGAAACTCAAAGAAAATCCATGTTTCCTCCATGTTTATGTGATGTACGAAAATTCACCTCACAATGGTTGTTTTCACCTTGCTTATTTTAGCTTCATTTGAATCTTCCAAGGGCTAAGAGGAGTCCTCTCTTGATACTTATTCAAGTTCTCTTCCAATTCCAAGGTAAAACAATCACCTTAATGTGTTAAAACAATATGTGTAACTAGGGTTTACAATGAGATGAAGCATAATGCTTGAATACTCATTCTATTATTTGTACATTGTTTAGAAGTTGACAAACAACAACCAAACACCCCACCGGTTTTACAAGGAAACAAGAAAGAAGTTTGTGAGGAAAAAGAGGTAAACAAGCTATCTCAATGTAGTTTAAAGGCCTTAGGAAAATGAGCTTGATTTGCTTAATAAAATACCTAAGGAGCCAATGGTGAATGAGCTAGTAAAATGCTCTCAAGGAGTTTATTAAGGGCATATGTATGTTGGGTGTATTTGCAGGTCAAAGGCATTATTTATGTGGGAAATTCAGTGTTTAAGGTTTATGCAATTTAAGGGCCTAAGAGCCATGTTATTTAAGGGCCTAAGTGCTAAGCAATTTAAGTTAAGCACTATATTGTGATGTAGTGCTAAATGTGTGAAGTTTGTGTATAAAATGTTTGATGGATTTTAGGTGTTCTTGAATGAAATAAGGTAAAAACCTAAGTGTTTGGGATGTGAGCAAATACAAGAGAAACTATGGCCAAATTTGGGAAAATGTGTAAGAAGTTCTAAGTGTTTTAAATGGTTTTGGTGAACTAGGAAGTGTGAAAAGTGAAAATGTTTTACTAAGAGATAAAACATGTATTGAGGTGATTTAGAGTGTGTGTAAGGATTTAGGTGTTATCTTGGAAGTTCTAGGAATTCAAGGTGTGTTTTGAGAATGTATTAAGTCTTGGAGAAGTTTGTCTAAGGTTTAGGTAATGTTGATATCCAAGGAATAAGTGATGTTTAGGTAAGATGTGGAAAAGGAGATTTAGTTAGTAAGAAAAGAAGTTTGAGAGATGATGTTAAGGTGTAGAGGAAACACCTTGGTATAGTGGTCGTTATAAGTGAAATACCACTTAGAAATCTTAAGGAGAAAACATTCCAAGTGCTAGGAAATTTGTAAGAAATTTGTGAATGATAAAATGGTTTTGGTGTGTGATTTAAGAGTTTAGTACATGGCTAAAGGTTGTTTGATGTGCCAAATGATGTTAGAACACATTAGGAGGCTTGAGGAAAAAATCTGGAGAAAGTTTGACAATATATGGGAAGTTTCTGCACCCGACCTACCCAGGGGACCGACCCAGTCTGGGTCTGTCGGGCTGAAACTGTGAAGTTGGATGTTCTCTGCAGCCGACCTACCAGGGGGTGGGTCGGTCGGACCTTAAAAAAAAAATAATAATTTTAAGAATGTTAAGTGGTATTAGTGGTATACAATTAAAAGAGTATTGATGGTTAGAAAGATAATATATGGATTTGGAGATTAAGTTAAGTAAGATGATTTAAATGTAAGGTTATAAAATGATATGTAATGAGGGGATTGTTAAGTAATGATGTTATAAGATTGTTAAGGACATGTTAAGTGAGTTATAATGACAGTTTAGTGGAGGAAAACTTGTATTAAAATGTAAAAGTAAAACAAGTTAAAGTGTGAAGTTATATTACTAAATTAACGGGGAAAATTATAAGCATTAGACTTTGAACAATCATGTTACCCCGATGTTAATAAAAATACATGTAATGTTATCAGTTGTTCGAGAATTTGCTCGAGGAACATAATTGGACATGATAAAGTGGACTCCGGTGACAGGTATGGTTTTCTTGCAACCTGTGTCCTACGGATTACACCGGCTTGTATGCCAATGTGTTTCTGTATGTTTGCCACGTTATAAGATAAATCATGAAACAAGTTTACAGTCGTTATTGTTGTATGTTACGTGCCGATACCGGTAACTCGAATGCGCTTGAAGGGCTAGTTAACCACTATTAGGTAAACGTAGGAGAACGGTATCCGGTAACAACGTTTCCGACTTAAGGAACGTTCTAACCACGGCTATGCGTGAGTTGGATATGTGATGTTTGTGTGTGATGTTTGTAGGTGAATGTATGACTCTCCCTTCCCTTTGTGTGTGTCTAACAAGACTTAACCCAATGTATGATTGTTTAACTAAGTTCAATGATGAACTTCTGACAAGTGCTAACGGGGGGAGTGAGGAGTCCGGTCTGTTCCGGCCACGCGTGTGAGTATGGGGGTCGTTGTCATAGCAGGTTCGATCCTCTCTATATGTTATGGTTGTTTTCCAATTGGTTCCCAATCTTCCCTTTAGCTTAACCAAGGCTATTACTGACTCACGTCGGGCCACAGGGGCAACTATTGTTATGTTTGTTTCGGTGTGCTTGGATCACTATATCCGAGACACTTGTGTTAAGTTAACCGTTCATTTAACGAGACGGTAACGAGTTATGTAACGAGCTTATCATGAGACTGGCAACATTCTCTAGGCTCACCAGTGTATTAACGATGTTTGGGTCAGTTCCTAAGAGGACCATTCCCGTTATGTTATGTATCTTTGTTGTGATGCAATATCTATTGCGGTGTTATGTTGTGCACGTGGAAACGTGCAAAGTGTTGTTAAGTGTTTATGTAGTGTACGTTATGATGTGTAAAATGTGGAGTATGTGGATCATGGATATGAATCCCAGTTTGAGAAAAGAGGCGTTTAAGGATAACCCGATTTAAGGGTAAGTGTCGTCTGTTAAGGAAGTAGCTCCATTAGAGGAGGAACACTCTAGGGATATTGAACACCTTGAGTGACTTATTAAGTAAGGATATATTATCCGTTTGTTGAGCCCGTTGAGGCGAAATGATTATGTGTTGTGTGTTTACAGTTGCATGCATGATTTAAAAATAATCAACCGCATGCTAAGACGACAATTAGTTGTGCGTGGCCCGGTAGCATGTGGGCTGCGGGATTACCATACCAGCAAAGGTGCTGAGCCCCTTGGGGGCCACCCTTTCTCTTCTTTTCCTATTTCAGGTACAGAGAGCTGGAAGCCGTTCGAGAGTAGGACGGGGTAGACATTGTACATGGGAAACATTTAAGTGTATATATACAGTAGGTGTAGTAAGGACCGAAATTGTTGTCGGCACCAGTTTATTAATACTCGGTATAGTTGGAAGGTGTACGTTGTTGTTGTTGTTAATGGAAAGGGATAGTAAGTGTAGTCGCTCGGGAATTTAGCCCATCAGACCGGTACAATGTATGTGTATTAGCCTTGTTAGCCACGGGGTGGCTAACGGCGTGTAACACCAACGAGTTAAGTAATGTGATGAGGTTGTTTTTCCGCTGCAGTTTATTGTAAGTGTGTTAATGTTGGATGGGGGTGTTACAGGATTGTGATAGGTTACATGAATCAAATCTCTCTCAGTTGGTGCGAGTTGATTCGAGAAGTGGCATACCCGAACCGCACATGAAATAACGTTTTCCAGATTTCCCGATTTGATTTCACCCCGTTAATGCAATTCCGGTGAGTTTCCGATCAAATTTCTCCATGGTTTCTATTCGAAATTTCATCATCGATCAAACCCACATGCCAATTTAGTCTATTATGCATTACAATGTGAGAATTTGTCGAAATTGGATTCGAACTCAAACCGTGAACCCTAACTTCGAACCCAGATTCGAAACTACTCAATTCTGCATGAAAATTGGGGAAATAGGTACCATTAGAACCGGAATTAGATTACGAATCGATAGGAACAAGAATCATCGAATTTCGTTCTGTGGATTGAGAGAAAACGGTAGATTAGTACTCGGAATCGAGTTGAGTTCTCTGATGAACTCGACATTCAGGAACCGTCCGATCTCAGTTAAAAGAAACGGACGGCCACGATTAAAACGTTTTAAAATATAAGTATAAGTTTTTATATTATTTTCAGAAATAAGCCCTAACTTGCTAGATTATTTAATGGCCTTCCCGAATGTATTTTGACTTGAAATTTTAACCATAGATTCCTTATAAAGTCTAGTTTATTTTGATGTAAATTAATTTGGGTTTTGAGTTTTTAAACATAAGTTATGATTTTTGCAAGTTACGAGTATTATGGGATTATTTGGGTAATTTAAAAAGATATTTTTATGAAACAAAATTTTATAATATGTCTAAAATGTTATAGTTATTATATATTAAATCTAGGAATTTTTGGACAAGGGTAAATGGGTTTAAAAATTGTGTTTATGAGTTTTTCATAAGAATAACTTATAATATATGGTTTTTAATGTAATCAAAAATTAAAGTATAGTTGATTAATGAACTTTATAGGTTGGGAAAAATATAATAAGACTAATTAACACTTAATACAGTATGTTTATAACTATTTTGGGTACTAACTTTAAGTGAAGTAAAAATTGTTACATATAGTTATATATATTTATATGAGAGAAATAAATAGAAACTTATATTAAATCAAGGAATTTAACTAAACTACATTTTATTTATTATATATAATATGGAAGCTAATATGTTTAACAAAACTAAGGGAAAATACTTTATTTTATAAACCATATATTGGATGTAGCTATGTGTAAAAGTTAGTATAAATAATTAAGTGCAATAAAACTACACAAGGAATGTCTTGAATAAATCCTAATATATACACATAAAAAAAAACTACATAAATAAAAGAAATAAAATGCCTTATAGAAAATATAATGTGAAGGAATTAATTAGATAAACTAAACCTCTACATAATACTAATAAAAGAATATTATTGAGGTGGTATTAAATTAAGATTATTAAACTTAAGGAGTTATCTTTGAATTTCTAAGATTTAATAACCGTATTAAAATACATGTATAGTATTAGTCAACGACCATAATGTAAGTCTATAATTGGGTTAAGTAATTAATAAGTTAAAACTTAGGAAAAATTGTGATTAGATTACATAGAATGTTACACAAATAGATCTTATTCTATAATTAATGATAAATAAATGTAATACTTTTACATCTAAATGTTCTTAATATATAAACAATAATAAAGTAAATAAAATACTTTTACATATGAATGTGAGGTGGATTAGTAAGTCTAGATCTAATCATGTCTTAACATTTATGGTATTGAAATATAACTTAATGTTTTAAGTTAAAATCATTAAAAGGATTATGATATAAAACTACATTAAACTATGATTTGGAAATTTATCTAAATGATAATCCTTAAGTTTCTTGGCATTAGATAAGCCATATGAAATACATTTATAACATTACTTACCAATACTTAGGATGTGAGTCTACAATTAAGTGAGGTATTTAGTAGTTAGAATTTACAGAAAGGTTTATAAATAGGAATTTGATACTTAAAACCTTTGAACCTTTTATGAGATAAAAGTAAGTTACATAAGAGATTATATTGATCTACTTTACGACACTAAAAAAAAATATTAATGTGTCATTTGAGTATAAGGTATGAGGATTTTTCAGAACATATTATCTTATTAAGTAATTGACAATTTCACTTGTGAATGAGAGTTTAATTCTTAGATAAATTCTACCTTATGTTAAGATATAATGTTCATCCTAAAACATAATAAAGGAGATTAATTTATTAAATTATTCCTTTGAAACCTTAGGTTTGTAAACAATATGAAAAATGTATTTTAAGACGTAAGTTTATTAAAATTTAGTATAAAAGGATTATACATAGTCTATAGCGGGAATGTGTGTAAAAATAAAACATTTGGGAAATTAAATGTAAGCAAGGATAAATAAAAGGTTATCTTAAAGTGCCTTTATATAGTTAATGATAAAGTAAATGATATACCTTGGAAATACTAAATGTAAGAGTTCGATAAATCTAAGTTAACTATAATATAGTTATTCAAGATGAGAAGCAATTTAACATCTTATGATAAGATTATTAGATGGTTGTAATAAAAGTCATCCTAAACTAAACATATGATAAATGAGTGTAGTAACTCAATTAGGTTATCGTAAAATGCATCTATAACACCATGTTTCCAATATACAGGATGTAGATCTTAATTAAGTTGAGGGGAAAACTTAATCATAATGGATTATTTGGTAATACTGAAAATACATAATCATTACATTGTGAAATAATAGTATAATATTCTAAGATAAATTATCATAGGTAACCGCTCTTATTCTAAATTAGGATAAAAGTATTAAGCTTAAAAATTATTATTGAGATTCTAAGATTAGATGAATAATATAATACCCTTATGATATAAGGGTCTCAAGAGTCTTGAATTGAGAATTAGGGTTAAGATGAATAAAGTGGATAAGAGTGTAACAATTAACAAGTGTTAATAACATCATACCCTCGTCTTACAACCTTGGGCTTATACAACCATTCTAATATAAGTCAAAGGTTATACATAACATTTAAGTGAGGGCTTAAAAGACAATTGAGACTTAGAGATAGAGTGAGGAATTTATTTAAGTTTAACTTAGGTTACAAGTTATTGATGTTAGACTACCTTTAATATTCTCAGAGTATTGTTGATTATTTGCACAAGTCGACTAGAACTGCTACAGCGATTACCAGGTACGATTTCTCGTACTCAGCTTGATGTGTTATGGACTTGATGGAATGTTTTGTACGATTTCTCGTACTCAGATATTTTTGATGACGATTTTATGGAATGTTTTGAGAAACGCTAAATGAGCTTGAATGAATCTTGAAAGGAAATTGGTTGTGTGACTAACTCAGCTTGATGTGACTAATTGAGCCTTGAATGTACACCTTGTATGGTAATTGGTTCCTTCTATCTGGTTGGTTCATTAGATATATCTGCCTGGGGTTTACGCCTCTGCACTCTGTAGGACTGAGTGTTTTGGTATCGCTCTGGTGCAGTTAATGATCTAGTGGAAATATGGGAAATGTCAATCTTGGTAATGCTTCTTTGACCCTGGATATTGTTTCATCCATTAGCTGAGTCTTGGTTGGTTTGATGTCGCACATCTTCATCGGTAAACAGCGAGGGGCTGTATATCCCCTGTCCAATCGGACGTTGTAAACAGCGAGGGGCTGTATATCCCCTGTCCTATCGGACGTAGTTAACAGCGAGGGGCTGTATATCCCCTGTCCCAAAAGGGACGCAGTTGGCAGCAGGGCAGGGCCATCTCTTCCAATTGGTTTTATTCCACTCTTGAGTTATGGTTCTTGGATATCTTCTTTCATTCCTAGTCCTTGTGACTACTTGGGTCTTTCTACTCCTAACGGGAATTGGATCTAACTTAAACAATGGTTGTTCACTAACAATGGTGTGATTTTGATTGACTAACGTTACCTTTCTGTTATTTATTTTTACTCCTCATCTTGTTACCTTTGACTTGGTGATTTTGATGTGTCTTGTCCTTCTGATTTGTTTTGTGCATTTGACTTCAAGTTATTGTTATTTTAAGAGTTATGTTTTCTTTTAATACTGTTGTTTTGGAGAGTTGTACCAGTTCCATTCCAGGGAACTGACTCACCCCTCCTGGGGTGGGCTGCTTGGTTTCATCTTGCAGGTACGAATTGCTATACAGGTAGCCACGAAGAGTATGAGTGTATGGGATGGGAATTAGGAACTTTGGAGAGCTATTGTATTTTGTTATTATTCTTTTATGTTATGTTTTCTCGAGTTCAGACCGTAGCATTTGTAATATCATAAGTTGTAGTTGGTGAGGTTTGGTGCCGGGTGTTTGGAACCCGATGATCTGTAATCGCCTTAGTATTTTATTTCCGCTGCATTTATGATAAGTAGGGTAGACCTGGCAATTTTGACCCAACCCAAAACCCAACCCGAACCCAACCCATATTTTTGCGGGTTAGGGTGTTGATTATTGACCCATCTATTTTTTGGGTTGGGTTAGAGTAATAAGCTAATTTTATGGGTTGGGTTAGTGTAGAGATCTTAACCCATGACCCAACCCGAAACCCGAAAATATATTTATTAATAATGAAAAATAAAAATATTAATTCACAATTATATATATTATTTTCAGATCAAGCTATACCTTAGCCTTAAGCCCAAGTGCAGTTGGACTATTCCACCTTTAATAATATCACATAATCTTAACTAAACAAATGGCCTAACCTGCTGCATATCAAACAAAGGGCCCAAGCAGACCTTAACATAATGTTGAAAACCCAAGACTCACATCCGTTTTTCTTCTCTATGTCGTTGTTCATGTCTATGTCGCTCTTCATCTTTGCCCAAGGTTTATTTTTCTAATTCTCACTACCTTAGTTGTTCTTGAGAACATATGTACATTTAGATATCTAGAAGGGTGAACAATAGTAGGTGATATATTTTTGTAAGTAGGATCTTGATTGTAGACCTCTTAGTGAATTCTGAAGCCAACAATACATAGTGTGCTGTATAAAATTTCTTAATTTTTGGTTGGTAACGGTTAAGTTATTGTGATTGTACTTTTCTCAGGCATGAGCAATCAATTTTAACAAGTGTAATTATTTTAAACTATCAGTCATAGTTTGAGGCTTTGAGCTCTCAGTTTATAAATTATTTCTAACTTTAGAAGATTTGTCTTTAGTATATTCTCTAATGCATAATGAAGATTTTCATTTTCATTCCCCCTTTTATTAAGGGCAATAGGATTATGTGCATGTCTAGATAGGATTCCTCCCCAACAAGTGGTAGAGCTTTAGGCTCAGATTGATAAATATAAACTTATGGAAAAAGGACGTGTTATTCTATTCATGGGAAATTGGTAGTACTTTTACATTCTTTATATAACATAGAATTTGTTTAAAGTTGAGTCGATCAAGCAAGATTAATTCTCTTCCTTTTGTGTCATCCTAATTAGATTTTTTTATTAATTTCTCCTCCTAATCCATCTAAATTATTGTATGCTTAAAAAATGGGTTGGGTGGGTTGGGTTAGGGTTGAAGGATTTTAAACGGGTTGGGTTAGGGTCATGATTTTCTGACCCATCCATTTTTGGGTTGGGTTGGGGTTGATGATATTTTAAATGGGTTGGGTTAGGGTTGATATCAACCCGACCCAGCGACCCAAATTGCCAGGTCTAAAGTAGGGGCGTTACAAACATATTCAAATTACTCACCATATTTCCCCCTTTTGCGAAATCAAAAAATGGTACTAAAAAGTCTATCTCACGGAGTGTAAAAATAGCATGCAAGATCATCAAAATGGCATTTTATACGAATTCATGCGTAGGAACACAGAACATAAGGATAGGCTGTCCATAGAAAAGGCAATGAATAGGAATAAATGTGTCACCGAGTCAGGCTAAGGCTGACTAGGAAGCTGGCTATCGAAATGAAAAGGCAATGAGGTAGAGGATTAACACATACTTCAAGAATAGCTTCTTCAAATTTCTTCATCTGCTGAGGTAGACAGGCCAGAAGCTCTGAGGGTTGTGAAGACACACCCAAAGCCTTTAGGGGTTGTTTAACAATGCACTGATCATCGTTCAGTTCAAGACTCATCTTGGAAAGAGTTAAGGATCCAATCATGATTATGATCCAGAGGCGTAGACATGACAACATCCAGAGGTACAACTTGAACAATTATTTGTGTAATCTTGTGCAACATATGGTACATCATAATTGGACAAGACTGATACGAATCTTCGTTTGAAGGGTGTAGCATAATTCCTTTATTTCTTCCCACTAAACCTCAGTCTAGTCGTGGACCAAGTTGTTCAGCCTTGTGCTGAAGCAAATCTAGCATCTGATGTTGGATAATGCTTGTACAACCAGAATCGAATCCCCCTTTTTTATGAGACTATTCGAGAATCCTTTATGGGAAGAAAGAAAAGACTAGCAAAAATACCAGTATGAAAGCCATTGGTGAGGTAAATTGTGTGCAACAAAGAAACTGGAAAAATGGTACGGGAATCTTGTGGAGAAAATGGTGAGTGAAAAGTGACCAACGAAAGTGGGTTCTATGCTGAGGGGACAGTTGGTCAGGTACGGATAACCGGAAAGATAAAGTGGTGGTAACAAATGGATAGTGCCACCAGATGTTCAATGTTCCAACTTAGAATTTGATCCAGATCAGCCAAATTAATAATCAAGAGATGCCACGGAAAGAGAAGTAATCCTCACTTTATTATAGAGTGAAATGAAATAATAAAATATACGTCACGCTCCACTCACTCTAAAGTACCAATTCTGATGCACGCAATAGAAGTCAATACGATAAATAAAAAGAATACACCTTTGTCAACATTGAGCATCCACAGTGCAAGACTGAATGAGGATAATGTTTCGTGTGGAAAAGCTTTGGTGAAAGTGCTTGCCAATTGTTGATCAGTGGCACAATGAGGGAGATCCACAATATTCTTGCCAACTTGATTTTGAGAAAAGTAATGACGAATCTCAATATGTATAATCAAGGAATATTGAACTAAATCCTTCGTCAGTGCAATACTGAAGAGAGTATCGTAGTAGATTGGCACAGGAGACTGAGGAACACCATAGTCAGCCAATTGATATTGAAGGTAGAGGATGTGGGCGCATCAAGCAGTAGCAACGATATATACCGCTTCAATGTGGGAGAGTGCAATATGTGATTGCCTCTTAGAAGAACCAAGACACCGGGCTTGAGCTGACCAATTTGAGGCAGAATCGGAAATAATTTTTTTCAGTCTCGATCTGTGAAAGACCTTAGGAAGAAGGCAGATCCTACATGAAAAACCAAACCAAAGTTAGTAGAGTGTGATTTCCTTTCATATGAAGAACATCCAAACTCCATCAGCCGCCAGTTTGGAACTTTATTATCCTGAAAAGAGAAAACAGTTAGTGCCGCTTAGGGACCCATTGTTGTCTGGGACGTCTATGATTGATATAAAGCTGAGCATATTTAACAGTATCAGACTGAGCAAGTCGAGCATTCTTGCGTTGAAGCTTATGACATGAACGAATATGGTGACCATGTATATGACAATAACTACATTCAACCCTTATAGGTGAAGTAACATTCATAGCAGTGCTATATGAAGTTCGTGGATGAGAAACACTAGGATATCTTGTAGGATCAGTCCTAGTCTGTGAACTTTGTTTCTGGGGTAAAACATTAGACGTCGATGAAGTAGTGCCATAAAACCCTAGACCAGCACGTCCTTGATTAGGTCGACCTACCATTTCATTAAGTTTAGCTTTTCCTTTATACCAAGGGGGATTTTTCAAAGTCATAATGTCTAATTTTCTACTAAGTGCGTCATACTGCCTTTGTAGATCAACATTATCCTGACGTATCCACTCATTATCAGCTTTGAGTGATTGAATTTCTTTTTCTGCCCACTCAGGAATAGAACTCAGTTTAGTACTGACGGGTGCAGTAAACGTGGATTGAACAACCTTAGCTGAGTTTAAGACTAACTGAGATGCCAACTCCTTATTTTGTTCTTTCAAAACAATAATCTCTTCTTGTAGTTTACTAATCACAGTATGAGACTCAGTGTTATGTCCCTGTTTCACTTCCAAATCCCTAATTTTCGAAAGAGCATCTTTCAACACATCAAACACTTGTGACTTAGTAGAACTATCATAAAAATCATTCAAGCTTTGAGAACTTACCTGATCCCTAATGAGAGATTGAAGAGCCTTATCTCCAGCCATCAAACACATAGTTTCATCATATTTGGCAGTGTCAGTATGAGACCGATGGATTGCAGTCATGCAATAATGTGCTGCATTGCTTTCTATGCCATCTGATTCAGTATCACTCTCATCCCATACGGCTGCTTCCATGCGTGACTCACATCCTCGATGTTGTGGAGGTTTTGATGGTAAAGGACAATCCTTTATCAAATGTCCTATTTTGTGACATCGGAAACATTCATGCTTGCTGGTATTATACTCACGTTTAGAATTTTCACCGTGGTGACCTCCACGTTTTCGACTAAGAATACGCTTCAGTCCTTGTGCTAGCATAGTGATCTCATTCTCCATGTCATCATCATACTCCCAGTATGGTGTATCTACGTTAATCTTTGCCTTTAGTGCAAGATCCTTGTGCACCACTAGATTTTGTTCCTCCATCTTGCTTTCATGAACCATCAAATCTGAACACAATTCTTCAAATGACATAGATGATAATTCTTTCATTTTCTCAAGAAGTGATGTATAGTTAAGCCAATCTTTGGTTAGTGAATCAAGAAATCTTTCATTAATAGTCTCATTAGAAAGAGTTACCCCAACCGTTTTGAGTTCCAAAGCACTTGATTGAACCTTTCCACCGTCAGTGCTAGACTCGCGCCCTCTGACATTTTAAAGTTGTTAAAATCTCGTTGAAACTGTTTCTCCTTGGCTTTGCGGATTGATTCCGTTCCTTGATAAGCAATCTTCAAGAAGTCCCATACTTCTTTTGCCGTTCTTATACCCAAGACTCTTCCTTGATCTTCGTCGGACAAGGAGGAGACAAGAATACGAAGAGCTTGTTTATTTTTGCTTAAAAGTTTTTCATCGGCTTCCGTCCATTGATCCTCAGGTTTGGTCTGTTTCACACCTTCAACAACCATAGTAGGTTTGTAATCACCTTGCGCCACCACCTTCCAAACCTTGTAATCCATGGACATCAACTGCGCTTCCATCTGTTCGCCACTTGGAATAATTGAATTTCGTCAACCTTGGTGCTTTTACATAATACGAACTCATCTTTCACGATCTACCCAGAAGTGTTAACCTCTATATTGGGTAAACCTGCTCTGATACCACTTGTAAGTTCGTAAAGTATAAAATCAGAAGCCTCAGTACAAGACTGACAGAGAGCAGAAACGAGACAGAAAATGTTTAGAAGAAAAACTCCGCTATCAATCTTATTATTGATAACTTGAAAACTCCTCACCTGATCTGTTCAACACTTTGAACAATCACTCTCACGTCTAATTCTAGACAAAAACGTTGATTACTATCAACAACTCTCTTCTCTCTCAAGACTCTCTTTTTGCGGTAGAAGCTCTACCTTTTCTGATGTTTTTGCTGTACATTTATACTACTTGGAGGAAGATAACAACCTCCTAAACATCTACAAACAATCTTTATCTAAAACCAATATAAATACAAAATACAAGATCCTAAAATATCTCTAACTATTTCCTAGTATAATGCTGGCGCCTCTGATTTCACTCCTTCTTATTATTAAGTAAATATTCTGTTAAGATCTTCACTCAAAGCTGCTGACTGTAGAGGTTGTTGAGATAATATAGGCAGCCTTGGTTTGGGGATTTTGCCACATCAAAAACCTTCGGTAAATATACATTTACAGTTCTTTGTAATGAGGAAGAAAAAAAGGGTGTTGAGGTAGAAGATGGGTATACCGCGCATGCACGGGGAAATGGGGAACGGTCATGTCAAGGGTATTGCTGTATTTTTAACATTTGCTGGATGCATAAAGGCTAAGCCAACAAACGAACAGTTTAGGGCCAAAAGTCACAGTAAAGCAGGCTTTTGAATGATAGATTAATGCTGCATTAATCTATCCAAATTTCGGTCCGCAGCAAACGAACGCAACCTATGACTGTTTTGCGATGTGGTTTTGATTCTGGCTTTGAAAGGTGGATTACGACGAAAGTAATGTAGAGCACGATAGACATAGCGGGTTGGGAATTCAACATCTTTTGACTTTTTTCACCACTCAAGTGTGTGCGTTCATTAGTGTTGGGCATCTCGTAGTGTTTTGGTAATCTACAGTTGAGGATGCTCATTAAAAGAATGATTGAGAGAAAAGAAACTTTACCCTCATATTTTACACTGACAGGTAAATTGTCTTTTCTCCTTCGATTTGTCGGACTCAAAAGGTGCACGTTGTACTAGTCGTTCGGCTTGGATGGATGCTTGTACGCTGATGAATATTGAGATTGAAGTGCTACTTTTTCTTGCTAATAAACACAATCTTCTAGTTTTTATCTATTTTCTTAAAACTAATGAATAAAAGTGGTAAGACGATAAAAAAAATTAGGGATCGGATGACGTGTGGGACGTTAGATGGAATTAGATCGTGTAATAAAGTAAGTTGGTATCTAAATTTAGTAAAATCTAAACATACGATTTAGTTCAACGACTCCTACATTTATTATGAAAATGTTCTTTAAATACTAGTTTAATAGTAATAAATATTTCAAGAATTTTATCCAACAAAATTATAGTCTTGTAAAATCTCATGTATTAGTATCTTCATTTAAATAATGAAAAACTAAAGAAATATTTCTATTGCTGGTGTGAATAAAATCAGGATTTAATGGAAAATTTTTTAATATGCTCTATCATAATTTTGTTTTTCTTCTTTCACCTTTTAATAGGAGTAGTTGGTTAAATGCAACTTTTGAAACATGAAGAAAAAAATCAAAGAAACAATCATTTTAGCCTTGTTTTATTGAAGAAACTCTTGTTCAAATCTAAATATATGGAGTAGTCTACATTTTTTAAAAGGTATATTTTTATGTAAAATATTAGTAAAATAGTATATCTCTTATTAAAAGAAAATTTAAAGAGTTTTAGGCGAGTAATGTAAATTCTTAATGACAACTCACTCATGCATCCCTATAGTAAAAAGTTTTGAATCTATAACATGTTTGCGATATAAATTATAAGATCACTATTGTTTGAAGAAAAAACATTCAACCATATTATGATCATAATTGGATTTAAACCTAGGACAACTCACTCATGCATCCTTTACCACTATATCATTAACAACTTTGTGATATATGAGGTCATTTATACTCTCTCTATATATATAATTATTATAGTTACTCTACATATAGGAATCTCTGAATTCTTTGAAAAATGTGTGGTCACGTGACCCCACATGATCCCACCTAGCTCCGTCCCTAGTTTTTGAATAATCAACTAGTGGAAAATTACCACTAAAGTTGAAACACCATGGATTTTGTCTTAAAAGACAGCTTAAGAAAATATGAATCTAACGAAGCAAACAGACTCCAAACGAGTCCTAAAAGTGCAAAACAGTTCCGGTCCAAACTTGTGTCTGGATGTCTAAGTTTGGACACAAGCCGAGAAGAAAGCGTTGAGAAAATCCAATCGTCCGAACTTGTGTCCGGACATCAATGTTCGGACACAAGTCGAGAGTTGAAAAAACAAGAAGATGAAAGTGTCTGAACTTGTGTCCGGACATTGAAGTTTGGACACAAGTCGAAGATCAAAGTCCTGAAAAAAATTTCTTACGCGGTCCAAACATTGGTCCGAACTTGTAAGTTCGGAGTCCGAACATTGAAGTTCGGACAGATGTCCAGACATAGCCAATACTGTGAAAACATCTTGATCTCTCGGGGCCTGTCCGAACATTGATGTCCGGACAGACGTTCGGACAAGTCCCTGAATGCGATTTTGAAAGCGAAAATAGGGTCAGAAAATGAATCAAAATTTACACAAAACTAAGATGAAGACACCACACTCGATAGATTAGCTGGGATAGCAAATTTACCATTAAAAATACAGCGGAAACCTCTTGAAATCCAAGGTGCTACCGCCACACCCAAATCTTTGGATGCTCAGGCTAATAAACCATCAAACCACCAAACAACTACTTAGATAACATCAAATCAAAATACACGGAAGCTCAATACAACCCAAAATATTATTATTATCGAGTAAACATATGAATTCAAACGAATGTAGACCCCGAGTTTCAAGCCACAATGTAAAATATTCATAGTTAAGTCAAATGTATTCAAAAACAGTGTCTCATAATCGATCCAGTTTCCCTAGACTAGGTGGTAACGCGTCCCCATCCCCACATCAGCATTTATTACCTACGATCAAAAACAACATACAAAAGCATGAAGGGATCGCGCAAATCAGCAAAACAGAGTAGGCTCCATCTCATCATGTAAAATACATTTTGGAAAACAATCTTTGTGTATTGAATAAACCGAAACGAATAATATTAATAACCATAAACCGAAACCATCTTCCAGTGTCAGAACATAAAACCAATATGGAGTCTTCAATAGGAATAATCACAATATAACCCAAGCAGTCACTAACGGACTGAAATCCAAATTCATCTCACCCTAAGTCCTTAAGTGTGCACACCCCCTATGAATCATCAGTCCATAGAGTAGATCATAGAGCTTAACTGCAGCCATTGTATGAAACGTAATATATATGTATATATATATCAGTGTAGTTAATTCATGGTCATGGTCCAGAGTACTAACATGGTGAGTCAGGGAGCACCAAGAACTCCAACATGGTGAATCAGGGAGCACCAAGAACCCCAAAGAAATTACAATCCAATGAAGAACTCCCCAAAACAAAATCCAATTCCAATTTCTAGAATATCACCATATCGCACCCCGTGAAGAAAACACAATCTCAGTTTACCAAATCACCAGCAAGATTTCCCAAAATACCTTTTGTGATAGAAAATAATTCACGTCATGAAACAAACAATGAGCACAGAATTTACCTGATCGTTCCCTTGACTCAGGAAGACAATACCACAAAATCACCAATAACGTTCATCGACGGCACCATTGTCTAGATCATAATAACCTACAATCCGGAATCAATGAACTCAACCAAATAAATTAACATACTATCTACATAATAACTTTACCCGTTATAACTCTATTTGGCACCTGATAAGCCGCATACTTATCATATTTATATACTAGAATTATAAAGATTATTTTAGTCTGAATATGGTTAAATAGTTCGTATTTATGTTATATTATGTTTTAAAGCATTTTATTTGTTCATATTTATGTTTTATATGCTTTCTATGCAAGGAACGAATTCCTAGTCAAAAGTTGAAGTGATGCCGGACATGATGCTGGATGCCTTCTGCACGACACAAGTATAGAGCAGAAAAGGAGCTTTACCGGATCCAGTGCCGGGTACTTCCCATCCCGTATAAGTGAAAAGTCGTCTCGGTTGACCAAACGATGGCAGTTATTTACAGTTAACGATCCAATTGTTGTCGGGTACGGTGCCGGACATTCCCTATCCGGCACATGCAATGCTTCGTCTAGCAGTTTTGACCGTTAACGGTTACCCATATTTAACACGTGGTGCCGGATGACTTTGACCTGGCATGCCACCCCGCACAAGGATAAAATTATGCCTATAAATAGGCCGAAGGGCTGCACTTTCCACACATTCCAACACTCCTATACACCCCATTCTCACGCCAAATTCTGCATTATTTCACTGTTGGTGTCCAAGGAAGTCTACATATCCATCCACACGAAGAGAAGAAGAAGATCTTGTTGGGTTAAGGCTATGACCAATTTCCTTCTTCCCTTTGTTCTTTTCCTTTCATTTGTGTGGATGGTGAAGTAGAAACCCTTGTTAGTTCTTGGTTAGGGATGATTCCTTCCTTGTAAACAATATGATTATCTCAATATAAATACAAGCGTACATTAAAATTTCAATCATTACAGTTGAATATGTTAATCACTTATTCTTCTCATTCAAGGTTTTACTTGAGATTCTATCAGTCAAGAGTAGGATTGGAAAGAATGAGTCTTAATTCATCTTTACCGTTGTCTTTTACGCGTTAGTGGGAGCAACACCTAAGATTGTCGAGTTTACCCCATTTTCCCCCACAATCTTGTTAGTTTCGTGGCATGAATGATGTTCAACTCAACAATGGGTAGTGAGTTTTCTGTTGTCAGAACCGAAGCATGGAAATACAAATGACACTTGAACAAGCAGGGTACTCTACCGGGTGTCTGGTGTCCGGCACATTCAAAGTTCTTGAATGTGCCGTGCATCTTATGTCCGGCAGGCCACTTGAGGCATTCATTTGTTTGGTTAAACTCGAGTCTTGTAATCCTATTCTGAGATCATATTGTTACTTGGTTGATGTGATCCCGAATCTTGGACAAAACTTTATTTAGTTAGGATTTTTAGTTAAAATTGTTATTTACCTTTCCCCCTTACTTTAGAATAGGCTCTTACCGAGGATTATGACTGATTTTCTATTAAGTCCCTTGGGTTCGATACTCTTGGTCGTAATTTTTTTACGCTATATTCCGACCAGGATTTTTGCTACCCATATAGAGTTGTAGGATTATTTTAGTTATTCTTTCATCCTTACATTATTTTTATTCATTATAGCATATAGTTTTTTCCCTACAAAAATCTCGTTAGTAGCACCAAGGAAGAGTTTTGACAAGAGCGTAAGGATGAACGTAAGGGCGGCGTGTTGAGGATGAAGGAGTGATGATAAAGATCGTGGTTTAAATAAAATAAATTAAGGAAAAAGAAAATTAATATAAATTATATTAAATAGATTACAATCAATTTCGAAAGGGTAAGGAAATTAATTATTAGTGTAAATAATTTGGAAGAGAATTCAAATAATTAATATTGTAATTACTTTGGAAGGTATGACGTTGAGATCAATCGGGAGAAGGAGCCAGACTTCTAACAAATAACCCATTAGAAATTAAGGAAATAAGGAAGTAATTGTTTAATTTGAAATAAAATGTGAAGGGAAATTAATTGGTTGTTGTAAGAGATAAGGATGAGGATAAAATATCCAGAGAGAAATTAATTTATTTATTTTAAAATGAAAAAGAAGAAATTGGAATGGAGTTAATAATTCAAATATTAGGGAAGTCGTTAAGCTGGAAGAGTTTAGAGTAACAACATGATTTAAATCAGGAGAGAAATAAGAATTTACCATTGTTTATAATTAATTTGGGAGAGGTAAATCTATATTTGAACTCTTAAGAATAATTAATTAATTAATTAAGAGGAAGTAAAATTAGATTTGAACTCTTAGGATTAAATTAACGTAATGAGTCTATAGAAGTAGAATAATTATTTAGATATTAATATCGTTGGGAAGCAAGGAAAATATATTTAATAATCACTAGAATATAATAGATAATAGATTAGCTTCCCTGGGCCTTCTATTAATCCTAAAGTCGGACTATATAACCTTGTCATATTTATTCTAATATAATACTCAGCCTTCTCATGCTAACCTTGTATTATACTTATTCTAACTCGTGAATTCGCGGGTATTTCATCACATCCCCCTTAAAAGAAAGCTTCCCCCTTAAAACTCACCCCCTAACTTAACTATTATTAACTGGCACTGACTGAAGTTATTACCTGATCAAAGAGCTATGGGCACTTATTTCTCATCTCCTCCTCCACTTCCCACGTAGCCTCTTCCATCCCATGATTAGACCATAAGACCTTGACCATACGAGTGGTCTTTGGCTGGGTTCCTCTGGTCTTGGTGTCCAGAACTCTTATAGGGTACTCCTCATAGGATAGGTTCTGCTCTAGCTCCAAAACCTCTGGCTGCAACACATACGAAGGGTCAGGGATATATCGCTTCAGTTGGGACACATGGAAAACATTGTGAACTTTCTCCAGTTCACAAGGGAGTGTCAAACGGTAGGCTACCTTCCCAATCCTCTCCAAAACCTCATAAGGTCCTATGAACTTGGGACTGAGCTTTCCCTTCTTCCTGAATCTGGTTACCCCTCTCACAGGAGACACCTTCAGGAAGACTTTATCTCCCACCTCGAACTCTACCGGTCTTCGCTTGAGATCGGCGTAAGACTTATGTCTATCCTGGACTGCCTTCATCCGACTCTGAATGATCTGGACCTGCTCCACGGTCTCCTCTATCTACTGTGGCCCCAACAAAACAGTCTCGCTGATCTCGCTCCAGCATAATGGAGTACTACACTTCCTCCCATACAGTGCCTCGTAGGGAGCCATCTTGATGCTGGCATGGTAGCTATTGTTTTACGAGAACTCCACCAAATGTAGCATATCTGCCCACGAACCCTGGAAGTCCATAACGTAAGCGCGAACCATATCCTCCAAAGTCTAAATAGTCCTTTCTGTCTGACCATCAGTAGCTAAATGAAACGCGGTACTCAATTTCAGCCTGGTGCCCATCGCCTTCTGAAACTACTACCAGAAATGAGCTAGAAACCTCGAGTCCCGGTCTGAAATGATGGTCTCAGGTACCCCATGATATCTCACCACGTTCTTAATGTAAGCATCCACCAATTGGCTCATTGACCAGGTATTCTTCATGGGTATGAACCGCACAGACTTGGTAAGCCGGTCCACAATCACCCAAATCTGATTAACTCCTCCCTTCGCCGGTGGTAGTCCCATTACAAAATCCATAGATTGAAGTCTCACTTCCACTTCGGGATATCCAGAAGCTGCAGCAAACCCCCATCCTCTTATGTTCGAATTTGACCTTCTGGCAGGTGAGACACCTCAATACGAACTCTGCCACTTCCTTTTTCATCTTTGGCCACCAGAACTGCTTCTTCAGGTCCTTATACAATTTGTCCCCACCAGGATGAACTGAGTAAGGAGTATTGTGAGCCTCTTTCATCAGTTCCCCCTTCTCAGCTACACACACCTGAGGCATGCACCATCTGCCTCTGAATCTAAGGCTGCCATAACTGTGGATCTCGAAACCCTCTGCTTTGCCTTCTTTCATCTTCTCCTTTATACGCTCCAACTTCACATCACCGGGCTTCCTCTGAGTATCTCCCCATAAATGTCGGAAGAGACACTCATATGGAACAGCTTTACCTCTTGCTCCACCCCTCCAGGCTCCATCACCTCTAAATTCAGCTTCTGGAAGTCACGAACCAGCTCGTCTGGGAGAACCCACATCGAGTTCACTGAGTGACTCCTTTTCCTGCTCAGAGCATCTGCCACTAGATTAGACTTCCCCACGTGATACAAAATCTCCAGATCATAGTCCTTAATCAACTCTAACCACCTCTTCTGCCTCATATTAAGTTCCTTCTGCGAGAAAATGGACTTGAGGCTTTTGTGGTCGGTGTAGATCTTGCAAGAAACGTCATATAGGTAGTGCCTTCAGATCTTGAGGGTGAACACCACTGCTGCCAGCTCTAGATCATGCGTCGAATATTGAGTCTCGTATTCCTTCAATTGCCTTGATGCATATGCTATCACCTTTCCATTCTTCATTAGAACACATCCTAAACTGTACTTAGAGGCGTCACTGAATACCTCAAATCCCTCGGTCCCTGGAGGTAGGGTTAACACTAGGGTTGTGGTTAACCTTTCCTTCAGTGTCTAAAACGTTGTCTCATAGTTGTCGCTCCACTAAAATTTGACCTCCTTCTTCATAAGATTGGTGAGCAGCCAAACAATCTTCGAGAAGTCCTTCATGAACCTTCTGTAGTATCCTGCCAAACCCAGGAAACTATGAACCTCTGTCAGGTCACTTGGTCTTGGACACTCTATTACTGCTTGGATCTTGGCTGAATCCACTGATATTCCTTCCTTGGTAACAATGTGGCCTAGAAACGCTACCCGGTCCAACCAGAAGTCACACTTGGACAGTTTGGCATAAAGTTGCTGCTCCCTCAAAATCTGCAGGACCAGTCTCAGGTGTTCCTCATGCTCCTCCTCGTCTTTGAAGTATATTAAGATATCGTCTATGAACACTTCCATGAACCGGTCTAGATAAGGGTTGAAGATCCGGTTCATGAGGTCTATAAAGACGGCTGGAGCCTTTGTCAGTCCAAAAGGCATCACATGGAATTCAATGAGCCTATACCTAGTCCTGAAAGTCATCTTCGGGATATCCTTCTTTGCAACTTGGAGCTAATGGTATCCTGACCTCAAATTTATCTTAGAGAAGACTCCTACACCCTGAAGCTGGTCGAAGACGTCAATCCTTGGCAATGGACAACAGTTCTTTACACAGATCTGGTTCAACTCTAGGTAGTCTATGCACGACCTCATGCTCCCATCCTTCTTCATTACAAATAGGACAGGAGCTCCCCACGACGATACACTCGGATGAATGTATCCCTTCTCCAAGAGTTCCTCCAACTGTGTCTTCAGTTCCTTCAACACTGACGATGCCATTCGGTATGGGGCTTTAGAGATAGGCGCGGCTCCTAACACTAGGTTGACGCGGAACTCCACCTCTCTGTCTGGCAGCATGCCTGGAATCTCCTTGGGGAAAACATCTGAGAACTTGCTCACCACCCGGATCTCCTCTAATTTACTAGGCTCTCTGCTCAGATCCTGAATGTAGCAGAGGTACGCCTGCTACCCCTTCTTTACTTGAGAAAGGATTGACATAGCTAAGACAATCTTCACTCCAGGCTTCTACTCCACATTCTGGTATGAGATCCTCTGCCCCGATGGTCCTCTTAGCACGATCTTCTGCTCGCCACAGTCTATCATTCCCTTGTATTTACTCAGCTAGTTCATCCCCAAGATGATGTCGAAGTCAGTGAGAACAAACTGGATTTGGTCAATTACAAAGGTTTCCCCATTTATGTCTACCCCTACATCTTTTCACACCCTAGTACAAGAGATTACCCTTCCTAAGGGTAATAGATACAACTACTGAAGAGGTCTCACTAGCTACCAACCCCAACTTTTCAACAATTTTATTGGATACAAAAGAATATGAAGCCCCCGTGTCAAACAAAATACGAGCAGGACTACCAAGAACAGTGAAGGTACCTTCTAGAACATCGGCTTCGGCCTCCGCCTCAACCCGGCTCATGATGTTAATCTTTCTAGGAGCTCTATGGTTGCATCAGTTCTCCTCTTGGCCTCTGTTGCCTCCATTTCCACCCTCGCCATTGCCACGCTGGGGAGCGTCCCTGCGGTGGTTTTGGCCCTGGTCCCGGCCTCTGAACTGGGAGTCTGACTGCTTGTAGGTACGATCTCCACCATCTCCCCTTTACTGATTATCTCCTTGAGGGTTCCTAAAGCACTCAACCCTGTGGCCCTTCTTGCCACACCGAAAACAAGTGACCAAGTTTCCTTCACAGTCTTTCCCTGGGTGGTCTTTCTGGTTTCCTCTTGCAGTGAAAGTGCCTCTCTCACCCATGCTCTGTCCTCTGAGTCTGGATCTGGGGTCGGTCACCCCATCTCTGGGTCTGCCTCTGGTTCCCCTCGAACCTTTGCCTCCCATCAGTATTTGGCCTCCACCTTTTCCCCTGGTTCGGCATCGGGGATCTGTCATCACGACTCCTAGAGTCCTCCCCGTCCTCCATCTTTCTCTTCTGTCTGGCTTAGACCTCCCTCCTCTTTTGCTGCACCCTGTAAAGGTTAGCAACTTTCCCATATGCATCCTGAAGGGCCGGGATGGTCAATATGCTCAAGGCCTCCTAGAGACTCCAGTTGAGTCCCCCTACAAACCTCTGCACCTTCGATGCCTCATCAGGGACCATGGTAGGTGCAAATCTCGCCAACTCTAAGAACTTTGAATGATACTCCTTCACACTCTTGGATAATTTCTTGAGCTCGGAAAATTCGAGATACTTCTGCATCTGAACTTGCTCTGGGTAGAAGCGCCTCCTCATAGCTTCCTTCAGCGCATCCCACCCAAAATTGGGCTCAACTCGTAGAACCTCCCGATTGGCCATCCACCAGATGTTGGCCTCACCCTTAAAGTAATATACTGCTCCATTGACCTTCCTGTCTTCTGGGCAGTCGACAACATCGAAGATCTTATCAAACTCCTGGATCCAGTCTTCAAGTAGTACCGGGTCCTCCTCTCCAGCAAAGGTAGAAAGGTTCAAGTGGGCAATTCTCTTAGTGCAGTCCTTAGGCACGTTGTCTTATTGTGCCTGGAGTTGGACAATCTGTCCTAAGTTCAACGTGAACTCTAGAAGCTGTCTCATTGGATCATTAGCTGCCACGCTGGTCCTTCTGCTTCTCCTTCGGGTATTGTAGTTGAAGTTGAGTCGGTCTACTAGTCCTGCTTCTCTTGGAGCTTAGAATGAACTCCTGGTTATGAGCCACGCTTAAAGATACTCAATTCTCTATTCCCGTAGTTATCCCCCCAAGTTACACTAAAATCTTACCCTAATTATTATGCAGCAAGCGTAATAGCAGTATATGCGTATATATATATATATATAAGAGAGAGAGAGAGAGACAAACAATTAACATCCGAGACTCATTGCACATTCTTCCACACATTAGTCAGCACACCAAGTCATCCACTATACACAGTAGAACCAGTACATATTATAATGAACAATATAATTCCCCAAATGGCTTATCCCTCAAATTTTAATCCGGTTAAACCACTTCTTATCTTATTTCGAAAACATGGCTCTGATACCACCTTGTAACACCCTGGATTTTGTCTTAAAAGAAATCTTAAGAAAATACAAATCTAACGGCGTAAATGAACTTAAAAACGGACTCCAAATGAAATCTAAAAGTGCAAAACAGTTTCGGTCCAAACTTGTGTCCGGATGTCTAAGTTCGGACACAAGTCGAGAAGAAAGCGTTAAGAAAATCCAATCGTCCGAACTTGTGTCCGGACATAGATGTTTGGACAAAAGTCGAGAGTTGAAAAACAGGAAGATGAAAGTGTCCGAACTTGTGTACAGACATTGAAGTTTAGACACAAGTCAAAGATCAAATTCTGAAAAAAAAAATCTTGCGCGGTCCGAACATTGGTCCGAACTTGTAAGTTCGGAGTCCTCGCATGTTGTCCTAACATTGAAGTTCGGACATATGTTCGGACACAGCCAATACCGCGAAAACATCTTGATCTCTCGGGGCCTGTCCGAACATTGATGTTCAGACGGAAGTTCGGACAGGTCCCTGAATGCGATTTTGAAAGCGAAAACAGAGTCATAAAATTAATCAAAATTTACACAAAACTAAGATGAAGATACCACAATCAATAGATTAGCGGGGATAGCAAATTCACCGTTAAAAATACAACAGAAACCTCTTGAAATCCAAGGTGCGACCGCCACACCCAAATCTTTGGATGCTCAGGCTAATAAACCATCAAACCACCAAATCACCAAATATTATTATTATCAAGTAAACATATAAATTCAAACGAATGTAGACCCCAAGTTTCAAACCACAATGTAAAATATTCATTGTAAAGCCAAATGTATTCCAAAATAGTGTCTCATAATCGATCCAATTTCCTAGACAAGGTGGTAACGCGTCCCCATCCCCACATTAGCATTCAGTACCTGCGATAAAAAAACAACATACAAAAGCACGAAGGGATCACGCAAATCAAAAAAACTGAGTAAACTCCATCTCATCATGTAAAATACATTTTGGAAAACATTCTTTGTGTATTGAAAACCGAAACAAATAATATTAATAACCACAAACCGAAACCATCTTCCAGTGTCACAAACACAAAACCAATAAGGAGTCTTCAACAGGAATAATCACATTATAACCCAAACAGTCACAAATAGACTGAAATCTAAATCCACCTCACCCTAAGTCCTTAAGTGTGCACAGCCCTTATGAATAATAAGTCCATAGAGTAGATCATAGAGCTTAACTGCAGCCATTGTATGCAGTGCAAAAATGTATAAATTCATGGTCATGGTCCAGAGTACCAACATGGTGAGTTAGGGAGCACCAAGAACTCCAACATGGTGAATCAGGGAGCACCAAGAACCCCAACGCAATTACAATCCAATGAAGAACTCCCAAAAACATAATCCAATTCCAATTTCCAGAATATCACCACATCGTACCCCGTGAAGAAAACACAATCCTAGTTTACCAAATCACCAGCAGGGTTTCCCAAAATACCTTTTGTGATAGAAAAATAATTCACGTCATGAAACCAACAATGAATATAGAATTTACCTGATCGTTCCCTTGACTCACGAAGACAATACCACAAAATCATGAATAACATTCATCGACGACACCGTTGTCTAGATCATAATAGCCTAAAATCAGGAATCAACGAACTCAACCAAATAAATTAACACACTATCTAAATAATAACTTTACCCGTTATAACTCTATTTGGCACCAGGGAAGAGTTTTGACAAGAGTGTAAGGATGAGCGTGAATTGAGAGAATAAGAGAAAAGAAACATAAGGGCGGCGTGTTGAGGATGAAGAAGCGATGAGAAAGATCGTGGTTAAAATAAAATAAATTAAGAAAAGAAAAAATTAATATAAATTAGATTAAATAGATTACAATCAATTCTGAAAGGGCAAGGAAATTAATTATTAGTGTAAAGAATTTGGAAGAGAATTCAAATAATTAATATTGTAATTACTTTGGAAGGTATAATAAATAATGACGTTGAGATCAATCGGGAGAAGGAGCCAGACTTCTAACAAATAACCCATTAGAAATTAAGGAAATACGGAAGTAATTGTCTAATTTGAAATAAAATATGAAGGGAAATTAATTGGTTGTTGTAAGAGATAAGGATGAGGATAAAATATCCAGTGAGGAATTTATTTTTTTGTTTTGAAATGAAAGAGAAGAAATTGGAACGGAGTTAATAATTCAAATATTAAGGAAGTCGTGAAGCTGGAAGAGTCTAGATTATCAACGTGATTTAATTCAGGAGAGAAATAAGAATTTACCATTGTTTATAATTAATTTGGGAGAGATAAATCTAGATTTGAACTCCTAAGAATAATTAATTATATAATTAACAGGAAGTAAAATTAGATTTGAACTCTTAGGATTAAATTAACGTAATGAGCTTATAGAAGTAGAATAATTATTTAGATATTAATATCATTGGGAAATAAGGAAAATATATTTAATAATCACTAGAATAGAATAGATAATAGATTAGCTTCCCTGGGCCTTCTATTAATCCTAAAGTCAGACTATATAACCTTGTCATATTTATTCTAATATAATACTCATCCTTCTCATGCCAACCTTATATTATACTTATTCTAGCTCGTGAATTTGTGTGCATTTTATCATAATAGAGGAATAACCTTCTTGTACCTAGGAATGGGAATTTTGCCCCAAAATCCCTAAAACTTCATTGTTGAATCTTGAACTTGTTTTAATGCTTTATTTTAGTTCTTGTGCTTAAGATGATTATTGAGTATTTAGGGCTTTTAAGCTTATCTACTTGGAAAATAGGGATTTACTTAGGGTTTGCTCAATTTAATGTCAATTAGAGGTGAGCCTTTAGTTTGGACATTTTGGATTTATCCATAAACCAAAAGAATCAAATTTTTTTGGATTTTTAACTGGATTTTCTAACTAAATTTAAAACTTTGATTAACCAAATTATCCAAATTATAATTTGGTTTGGATTTTTGGTTTTGACTTTATTAAATTTGGTTTACCAAATTATCCAAATTCTTTTAAAAAAAAGAATATTCTCTTTTCTAATTCTAGTCTTTAGTGACAAGTCTAACTCAAACCTTAAATTTCGGTTAGTTGAAATCCAAACTAGCTTAAATTTGGATTTCATTTGGTTTTAGGTTTTTCACTAAAATAATCGAATTTTGGATAATTAGGATAACAGTTAATTCGGTTTTTGTTATGCCCCAGAATATTTTTATTTATTATTTATTTCCTTCCTGATTTGCAAAGGGAGTTCGTATTGATTCCGATGTTATAATAATATGCTTATGTCATTGGTGGCTTACTATTTAAAAGTAGAAGGAAGGTCACATTTGTCCTTTTCCCATTTGTATTTATTATTAGTTAAGGAAGGGAATTAATAACTCTTTTTTATTTTCCTCCTCCTTCCTTATTTTCTTTTCTTTCTCCATTCACGTTCTTTCCTTCCATGACAGTTTCACGACTATTCCCTCCTCTCCGTTTCTCTCCTCTTTAACAGTAACTTCCTCCCTTTGCATTCTTTCCCTTCAATCTCTCCTTCAAAGGCTAAATCGCTGGAGTTATTCATTGAAGAATTCTGGTTCTGCTAGTTAATCGGTCTTCTGGTTTGAGTTATGGCTTGATTTTGTTTTCGTCGAGTTCTTCCTTTTCCTTTTCTGATTTTGGGATTCTTAATCTAGTTATTCAGTTCGAGTATTCGTCGTCCGAGTGGAGATTCGAGGGGAGCGTGGAGTAGAGTTCACAGAGATTACTTGGCGTCGGATGTGAGAAAGGTGGTGGATGGATTCAGTTGTGTGTGTTCACCCACAGGGGTTTCTGATTCTGTTATGTTCTGAATGTGTTGAATGCCTCTGATTTACGTGAATTTGGAATTGGATTTTGAGTTACGTTTTACTCCGCTAAAGACCCTGTGGGAAGTTTTTTTATTTACGTATATTAATATGAAGAACTCTACTTTTTTTAATTGTAATTTGGGGCTTGACCTCTATATGTTTTCTGCGTTTGATTTTGAGGTTTCTGTTTCCGTATGTAACACCCCAACAACTAACAACACACTTAACAACATATCGTAGCGGAATTCATAACTCACAACATCACTTAACTCTTTGGTGTTACACGCCGTTAGCCACCCACGTGGCTAACAAGGCTAACATACATACATTGTACCGGTCTGATGGACTAAATTCCCGAGCGACTACACATAAACCCCGTTCCATGTCCAACAGTCATTATACACTTACATTACAGCTGTACCGAGTAATTACCAACTAACGCCGATACATTTTCGGTCTTACTACACCTATAATACATCCACAATTCTCATGACTACCACATACAACACTACCCCGTCCTACTCTCGAACGGCTTCCAGTTCCTTGTACCTGAAAAGTATGGGAGCCCCCAAAGGGGGTCAGCACCTTTGCTGGTATGGTAATCCCACAGCCCGCATGCTACCGGGCCACGCACAACTATTTGTCGTCTTAGCATGCGGTTGATTTATTTCAAACATGCACAAACTCACACACATATCATGCTTATAAGCAAACAATCATTAATAGGGCATAAACACAAATTAACACACACACTCAATAACAGTACACTTCACTTTATAACATACTCAACTTAATTTCTCTCCTCTGAGAGGATATAACTTTATTTAGGGAATGCCGGGGTGATATAAGCCCGAGCACAACATACATACATTTCCTTTACTTGAGTGGCGGCCTCATATAGGACCGATCACAACATACATAGTTTCCCCCTAACTCCAATAGTGATGAGGTAGGTAAGCCTTGGTTAAGCTTGTGGGTGGTTGTAATTCCAGGAGGAAGAACAACCGTAACATAACAAAGAGGGAGTCGAAGCGAACTTAGGCATTGACACCCTACCAATATTATACATAATTTCCCTCCTAGCCCGATGTGGAGGTCGGGTAGGTAAGCTTTGGCTAAGCTAGTGGGAGGTCGAAATCCAATGAAGGAAAACAACCCTAACATACCAGGATGGGAGTTAATTCTCATATATGTATTAACTCCCAAACAACACGCGCGACCGGAACAACTGGATTCCTCTCCATACATAACATATACTTATTAGTTAGAGGTTCCCTTATGGAACTTATCACATACACACTTCACACAGTGTTACTAACTCGGTTAGACACATAAGGGGTGTAATATCCCTTTTTAACAAACATGGATAACTGTATCCAGTAAACAACAACATATCCAACAAGCCACATACATCACACATAATCACAACATACACTAACGCACGGATAGCCGTAGTTAGAACGTTCCCATGGGTCGGGACGTTTATTCCGAATACCGATCTCTTATGTGAACCTAAAGTCGGTTAACTATTATTTAACACATAACTAAGGTTAAGCGGTATCGGAATTAATTACGCCACAATAATGAATTACTGTAAACTCATTTCATGCTTTATCTTGCAAGGTGGCAAACACACAGAAAAACACATTGGCATACAAGCCGGTGTAATCCGGTAGGACACAGGTTGCAAGAAAACCATACCTGTCACCGTGGGGAATTACTTTACCGGGTTCCCGAGGGTTCACTCCAACGCGTCATCTCACGCTCCCCGGGTAGTTTTTGAACAACTGATAATAATGCAAATGTTTTATTAACAACAAAGTTTTACGGTATGTTAACTTCTAATATTCCCGTACTCACCCCGTTATCCTGTTGGTTCGGTTTAACTTAGTGTACATAATTCCTTAACTTACTCACTCACTTTCAACACTTGTTTATACTTCACGGGACCTTTATAAGTCACCAAACAACTCCTTAACATCTTATAACATCATTAACATTTAAACCCCCATCATTTACAACCTTTAAAACACTCACGGCATGATTCTGAGGGTGGTCCGGGACTTGGTCCCTACCTTAAGTCCCGGACCAATGTTGGTCTTAACTCTCGGCGTTATTTTTGAAGTGGTCCGGGACCTTATACTCCTCTTAAGTCCCGGACCAAACCTGCACTCAACTCTCGGCGTGAATTTATGGGGTGGTCCGGGACTTAATGCTGACCCTAGGTCCCGGACCAAGGTGCTGGGCAACTCTCGACCATTTTTTATAGTATGGTCCGTAACTTGGTATGGAACCTAGGTTCCGGACCCCTGTTACAGAACACCAGAAATGGCATTTTCAATTCTTATTTCACTTGTTAACTTCACCCATTGTTGCCCCAAGGTTCCTACATGTAATTAGATATATTTTAACACTCTATAACATCTCAAATTGATTTCCAAGTCCACTCCCTAACTCAAGCTTAATTCACTCAAAATCCAATTACATTTCATAACTTGGTTTCCTTGTTCCTTAACTCCTTGTAACAGATTTTGGTACCCTTCCTTACCATTCAGCCTCACTCACTAATGTCATTCCCAACACTCAAATGGCATTATCTCCACTGCTAACACACTCCTCATCTTGGTTTGGTTTTCAAACCATTAACCATTCACTTAACACTCTCAAACACACTAACTTCTTCCTTAGTAAAACACTCAAGGCCATACTTTCCTAAACAAATTTTGACAGCACTTGGCTACTTTCCAAGCATTTCCCAAAACTCATCTATTCACATATTTCATCCTAAAACTAGCCAAACCCACAAGGGTTCTACCAGCACACATAACAACACAAAACTCATCCATTCTCCAAATGCACAATATGCATAATCCATAAAGTGCATAGCTCATAAATCAAACACTTATTTCACAATGTTTCCTCACTTGCATTATTCCTAAACAAGCACATTATTATCACAACTCTCCTCATCTCAACAAATCACCTTCCAATACATATTTGGGTTCATTCATTTGTTTTACCCATCCCAAACACTTAAACAATTTTAAACAAGGTTCAAGGTGGATTCCTTACCTTAATCTCACAAGTTTCTCCTTAATTCTCCTCTTGTTCCTCATCTCCTCAAAATCGGTCAAAAATGGAAATGGAGTTTCCAAACTCCATTCCGTCATTCAAGAAACACAAAATACATTCCATTAATCATCTAAACCCTTATGAAATCTCAATTCAATAAAAAGGGCTTAGAGCACAAGTTAGGGTTTTACCTTTGGAGATTTTTGAATGGTTTTCAACTCTTGAATCTTAAGAGGGACTCCCACCACCATTTAAAGCTTGGAGAATATCTCAAACAAGGAGGAAAAGCTTGTCATTACAAGAGCCAAAATCGGCCAAGGTGGGAAAATGGAGAAAACATGACTTTCTCATGGATATTTTTACCTTGATAGAAAGAGGAAGCTCCAAGCTTCAAAATGGTGTTCTTTTCTCTTCAAATGGCCAACACCCGCGAAAATGAAACTCATCCTTTTCGAATTTTGAAAAGAGAGAGTGATAGAGGATGAGGAGAGGATGAAGAATATGTAGTTATTTTTGTGATTGGAGCTTAAATGAAGCTTGGGCATGAGCTAGAAGATGAAGTAGCCATGAGAGGGGGGAAGAAGAAATCGCTGCACCAGAGGGGAGAGAAGCACGATGGAGGAAGGAGAAAGAGACGAAAGAGAAAAGGAAAAGAGAGAGGAGGAGAGAGGGTGGGGGCACCTTTTTATTTTTTGCTTTTGCTTTTGACTTATTTAATTAGTTAACTAGTCATGTGTGAGGGGCTATCTACATTAATAAAACCGGCCCACACAACTGTTACAGCTGGAGCGTTTTTTCGTCGTTTACAGAAACGCTTGTTAATTTACCCGGTTTAGCACTATTCACTAACCGGGCCCGTTTTCCGGAATTTTCTCGTTTATTTAATTTAATGGTTATTATACTCCCATTATGTTTAATTATTGTTACATAATCACTATTATTTTTACGGGGTCATTTAACTGTTTAAAATCACGTTTTCGGATTTCCTCGAAAAACGCCTTTTAGGACTCCGTTAGCGTTTTTACGCATGGTTTGAATCCGTTTTCTTCCGGAATTTTCCCACATGTTTATTAAGTGTAATTAAGGTATAAAATACATTTATCACTCTAACGAAGGTTATGTACCTCCTAAAATTAATTAAATACGCTTTCACGTTTTGTGACTTTTACGCATTTTTCTTATTCTTTTTGGTTTTTTTTCTTCACCAATAATCTTAAGGACTTAATTAGCCTTAGAAATTATAATTACATAGTTAATTAACATATTAAGGTTTAGGGTATTTCACCGTATATGTACTTAATTCTCTGAATGCATTGCGAATTTGATTCAGATTCGGAACTGTATGGCAATTTGGTGTTATTTGATACTTCTGTTCATTAGCTTCACTGTTTTGGAAATTCTGGTTTTTACCTTGTCCGAACGTCTATCCGAACATCTGTTCTATCTTCTGTTTTCCACATTTTAACTGATGTCCAAACTTTCGTCCGAACATGTAAGTTCGGATGGGGTGCGAGGACGAGTCTGGCTTACAAGTCTCGGCATATGTCCGAACTTGTATGTCCGGACATAAGTTCGGTCACCTTTGGTTTTGACTCTTGACATGTGTCCGAACATTGATGTTTGGACACACGTTCAGACATTTGGTTCTTCTCCTGGTTTGAGTCTCGACTTGTGTCCGAACATTGATGTTCGGGCATGCTTCTGGTTTTATCAAAGGTTGCTCATTTAAGCTCCGTTTTGATTGTCGTTTGTGGTATTGGATTCTTCTCAATGTCTTATATCTGTTTTAAAATGTTTTAGCATGGGTTTGTGTATGCTTTGCCTTCGAGGCCTTTGACATGGTATTGATCTCTGATTTAGTTTGAAGATATGTTTTAGCTCTGGTGATCTCTTTGGCTTCCGTGTTTTGACAGTTGGTATACGACTTCTGTTTGAATAAGGATTTTGATCCATTGATAAGTTTCTGCCTTTCGCTTCGTTATGAGAAAAGCTCTGCTCTGTTTGAATAATGCTTCTGTTTTAGGACCTAGTCTTCTTTGTGTATGAGCCATGGATGGCTAGGTCAAGCTATCCCGTAGCATGTTGTGTATGACGTCCTTCTGTTACCTCACGGGTGTCTCCCCCGTTCTATTCACAGGTGCCTCACCTATTCTGTTCACGAGTGATGTTCCTCGTTCTGTTCACGAATTCACTCTGTTCTGTCTGTATGCATTGAATGCAAGTGTTCCACCTTTGTTCACACTCTATTATACTTCTGTCTATTCTTTCTACTCCTGTATTTGACAGACGGTTGTGTGCTTATTGTCTTCTAGAAACCTCTGATTTGTTAAGTGCTCTACTTTCGTTTGCTCTAACAGTTTTTGGTTTGTGACAGACTGTTGTGTGCTTTCTGTCCTTTGAACATATCTATTTTGAAAGTGCTCTACTTCGTCTGCTCTCTCTCTCTCTCTCTCTCTCTCTCTGTGTGTGTTTGGTTTTAGATGAACTGTTGTGTGCTTTCCATCTTTTATTAAGCTTTCATCTTTTTTTTTAAGCTTATAACTTTGCTAATCTTTGGACTTCTTTTAAGCTTTTGAGTTGTAGCTTCCATCTGCAGCTTACCTTCTGCTATTAAGTATCCTGTTTTTGACCCAATGCTTAGCTCCTTCTATTTTATACTTCTGTCTATTTGAAAGACTTCAGTTTGTCTTTGATTTTGCTCTGGCTAAGCGCTTTCGTATATGTATATATATATGTATGTTCAGCATCTGTTTTGAGCATGCTCAGTTGATGAAGTTTATCACCTGCTGAGCTATAGTTTGGCTCACCCCTATCTCCATCTGATTTGCAGGTTTAAGCTTTTGTTTGGAGATTTGGCCTCTGCTTTATGATTTGGAATTTGAATTTTGTATTCAGTTTGTATGGCTTTGGGGCCCTTTTTTTATTTAGCTTCTGTTAGGTATTTCAGTTTGGGCTGCTACCTTGTATTTAGTTCCAGTTTGTATTTAGCTTCCTGTTGGGAAAATTACTAAAATAATAGTAAAGACCTAGCTAAACGGGCAAGTGCACCCAATTTGTTGCAACATAACAAGTGTCGTATCCACAAGGAAATTGGTTTCTAAATCCTAAGCTTCAGTACTTTGTAAAATGCAAATAAAAACAGCAAATGGAGGTTTACCCTGGAGGCAAGCTTAGTTGTTTGTAAATGGAAAAATAATCCAATAGTAATTGTTTGTTTGATGGAATGGGTGGAAAAGTACCCTAGGATAGTGGGGAATCACCTAAATCACTCAAAGAATCTCATAACCATAACTCATTGTCCTCATTGTCTATTAGAGTTCAATTCATGAATCTCTAATCATTGGAAACCCAATTCTTACCTAATTAATCAAACCCCTTAATTAAAGGAGGTTAAGTCACTAAGTAGCATTAAGCAAAAATCTTTAATAATAGCTCAAGATTTTACCCCCAAATCAAGAGCGCAAAGTTAGGGTTTATCCCCCTTTTAGTCAATTCCAAACTCAAACTCAATGTTTAATGGACCACCATAAATGCAATAAAGATCAATTTAAAGCATTAATTGATATTGAAGGGAATAAAACAGAGCATTCAATGAGTTAGGTTTTTAGCATTCAATGAAAAACATTAGGGTCAAACCCCATCCCCGGATACAAATGAGACTACTCAACCCTTAATAAAGGAAGAAAGGGAAGAGGGAGAGTTAGCCATGGGAGGAGCTCCGAAGCTTCAATGGGTAGATTTCCTCAATCTCTTCTTCCTCCTCTTCTTCTCTTCTTTTCTTCTCTTCTTTCTCTCTTATTTTCGCCTCTCTCTCTCTCTCTCTCATCTTTCTATTGGTGTCGTGTGTGTTTAATAATGAGAATGAATGCTCCAAATACAGCTTTTTAAAACACAAAACTGAGCAAAATTTCCGTCCGACCGCCGACCCACCCTAGGTCGGTCCGTGGGTCGGGTCGGCCCTCTGGTAAAGAAATCACATGCGCGTTTTTCCAACCCTAGGGTCGGTCTCATGTGGTCATTATTATAACCCAAATTTTTCAACCCCCCTGGAAGTGAGTCTCTACTATGGCTATAGCGAGGGTTCCTAGTTCGATCGGCACATTTTCAGTACTAGGGACAGCTTAATCATCTCTAGGGGCATTTTTCGTAATTTTTCAAGGCTCCTACCCCCCCAATAGGCTTTCTCTCCCTCCAAAGAAGGCTCAATTCAAAGTGCTTTTAAAATTTTAACAAACCCATGATAGAGTGACATTTAAGCATAATGGCGTTGGAATTTTGATTTTTCAAATTTCCAATAATTTTCTAAGCAATTTCTGATTAAATCTGACGAGAATTGAATTTAAAAATATTCCAATATCCAAAAAATTCGATTCCACTTTAGAAAAATCACGAAAATCATCCTTTAACCATGTGTAATTTTATAATCAATATCCTTTTGGAAGCCCTTGACGCTCAAACGTCGGTAAATCCCTCGGTTTTTACCGGATTTTTTCTATCTTTAAGGAAGCCTATATAAGGAACCTCTCCCTGATCAAATCAGAACCTCAAGAACCCTAGACTCTCAAAGAAGGCAGCCATCTCATTCTCTTCACGTTTTTACACACCCATCCACACCAAATCACATCAAAATCCCCCGAAATCACCATCTAACACATTTTTCAACTCCCAACACATCAACAATCATCAAAAATCACCAAACCACCTCCAAACGTGAAGAACACCTTTAACAATCAAAAACCAGAAGCTTGGGTTGAACTCAATCCGGAACCGGCACCATCGGAGCCTCCGAAGAATCCCGACGTAAGAACCTCTTGAATTCGAAGGTAAAACAGGTTACAATTCTACTTTTCTAACTCTCCACGACCTTATTAACTTTGTCAAATTTTGGGTTCAAACTAACCTTTTTACGCTTCTGTATTGCTAATTGCTTTTGCTTCTGCCTTGTTACTGTTCTCAAGTTTCGTGCATAATTCACTTCAATTGCAGTCTTTCCAATTACTAACCTTTTGTATACCTTTCAGGCTACACGTGCATAAATTTTGAGCCGAAAATACCTTCGGAACCCCATAAAACCCCTGTCCGTGGGTGGTCCGGGACCTCGGACCTATGCTCCAGGACCACAGACAGGTTTCCGTGGCCACGGACACCCACGGACGGCGGCGGATTTATTTTTTGGAAACTGGTTTGTTTTTTTCTAAACATGTCCGGGCCCCACGGACATCCTGTTCGTGTCCCCGGACTTTTCAAATCTTTGTTTTTTGTTTAATTTGACTTTTATTCCCATATAGATTAATTAGGGTCCATGGGTACGGACATCAGGTCTGTAGTCACGGACAGAAACAAATTTGACCTAATTCTGCCTCCGAAACCCTAGTATAGGCAATTTCATTTTTTCACTTTTATTTTTTGTCAAAAAGTACTAAAAAACAGAAGCTCACGTACTTAGGTTAAAACGACTTTGTAATAAGCCGTGAATAAGCTAAGTAGAGGTAAACGACTTCTAGGGGAATGAAAGTAATTGAACCCTAAATAATCGAATATCAAGCCCCCGAACCCGAACTCTCCTTTTCCTAATTTGTCAGGTTAAAATTAGTGGTGACTCATAATAGGTTCCATGAGCTAGCTTAGGTTTTAATATTAATGTTATATGACATAGTTATATAAACTTAGGTTATAAGCGGACCTAAAACCCGACTAGATCTTAATCAATCTAATCAACATAGGATAGGGTTTAAAAATCGACGCTCATAGACTGGCGACTCTGCTGGGGACCACTTCTTAACTTTACCTTGTTTAATTTTTAAGAAAGAGGGCTTAACTCGAAAATGTTTATTTATGGCTTTATTACTGTGTTTGTTTACTTTCGTGTGCACTTTAATTCCTGCACCTTTGCATCATATGAGAGCGAGGGTCCACACAAACCGGTTCTACCCCGGGACCCGTTTGAGGGTCCCCTGTGAGGGACTCACACCTCTTAGGTGATGTGAATAAGCAGGGAAAGAGGAGGACGTCGTCTAAACCACATCCCCTTAATCCTGGGCTTTAGCCCCAAGCGTTTTCCTGCATTCCTTACTAGCCAATTGTTTAGTCAGTCAAAGACCCGGCCGTAGACGCACACCTTTAGGTGATGTGAAAAAAGTGGGGAAGCCCAAAGAGAATAGCGTGCAAGCCCTATTCATTTGTGGTGACCTGGGCCCATGCCCCAAGCACCTCTCCGGATCGATCCATACCCGGTTTGACTTAAACGTCTAGTGAGGACATGTGGAATTTATGTGGGCCTTGTTTACTTGCATGATCGGCCCCTACCCAGCCTAGAGATTGATAGGAACTTCTCCAACATCAACCTAGCCCAACCCAAATCGGCAGCTCTATTTGTTTGCGGTCCAGAGGCCCCGTTTGGTTTAATGTGTGAGTCACTAGGGCTTCGGCCCAAAAGCCTAGACTTAGGTGATTTCTCTTTCGGCCCAATTTGAATTATCAATTTAGTTCTAGCCCACGAAAAACAAATCCACCTAAAGCAATCCATGAAAATCCATCAGACCTTTCCATTTCAAGGCTCATTCTAGTCTAGGAAGACTTTTCACTTGGGCTTTGACCCAAAGTCCTAGACATGGTATCATCTTTTAGGCCCAATCAGGATTACTTGCCAAATCCAATTCACATCAAGACCATGTTTAAAGAATCATTTTGGCCCATGCGCTTTACTACTAGCCCAAACACATTCTGGCCCAGCGCCTAATTCTCAAAACATTCTGGCCCAAGAGCCACGTTCTTCAAACATTTCATCCTAGGCGCCAGTTCACAGCTCATGAAATACCCCGACCTTAAATATGGCGATTAAATTATCCTAATAGGTATTTAAGAGCCTAATAATGGTTAAGAAGTATTTGTAAGGGAAAATAAATCCAAAAGAAATCAAGAAACACTTTAAAAGCGAAAAACGCTAAATAAGCGATAAATAACCATAGGAGGTATGAGACCTCGGTAATGTATTAAGGGATTCTAAAGGTTTAATAAGACCTAAAATATATGGGAACAACTCCCGAAGAAAACGGATCCAAATAATGAATTAAAACGCTAATAGAGCTTTAGAGCACGTTTTTCGAGAAAACCCGAAAACGTGACTTTAAGTGGTCAAATGGACCCGTAAAAATTATAAATCATTAAATAAAAAAAAATATTAAGCATTTATGGAAGCTTAATGACTAATGAAAATAATTAAACAAGGAAATTCCAGAAAACGGGCCCGGTTAGTGAACAGTACCAAAACCGGGTAAAATAACGAGCGTTTTCTGTAAAAGACGAAAAACGCTCCAGCTAGTATTACTGTAGGGGACCGGTTTTTAACAGTCAAATAACTCTCTCACACACACATGTAACTAGCTAATTAAATAAGAGAGCCAAAAGTAAAAGCAATAAAGTAAAAGAGTTACTTTATGCCTTTCCTCTCACCTCACCCTCACAACTCACTCATCCCTCTCTTTCCTCTCCCCCTCCACCGATTCTCCCTCCTCTCTCTCTGGTTTGGGCGATTTCATGGAGCTCCACAAGCCTCCCATGGCTTCTCCTCTTCCTCCACATGCTCTAGCTCCACCTGAACTCCAAAGGTAAAAATAACTACATATTTGAACTCCCCTCACTCTCCTCTACACTTCTCTCTTTTCAAAATCCAAAAATGAGGAAGTTCATTTTCGTGGGTATACCCCATTCAAAGAGAAAAGCACACCATTATGGAGCTTGGAGTCTCCTCTTTCCAACAAGGTAAAAATCTACATGAAAAACTCATGTTTTCCCCATCTCCTTTCATAACCGATTTTTACCCATATGTAATACCTTGTTTTCTCTCTTTCTTTTGAGCAAAATATCAACCTAGCAATGGTGGTGGATTCACCTTCTTGAACCAAGGGCAAAAACCCCTTCTAAAACCCTCCAAAGGTAAACCCTAGAAATCTTGTTTTAAGCATTTATATGAACTAACATTAATTAAGGGGTTGGTATATTAATTATAGTTGTTTTGTGTTCATTGGGTGATGGGAATGGAGTTTGGCAACTCCATTCCCCACATGGCCGATTTGGGCAAGAAAGAAAGAAGAGAAGGAAAGGAAAGGGAAAGAAAACTAGAAACACAAGGTAACCACCCTTACCTTGAGCTTGTTTGGTATGTAGTAGTGTAACAGTTTTGGAGTAGTAAAACGAGTAACGAATTGAGGAATGAGTAGTAAGCATATTGTAGTATGATAAGTAATGAAATTGTAACAGTTTTGAAGTTTTTAAATGAGTTTCAAAAGCTTGGCAAAACATTGGGTATTGATTGAGTATGTGCAGGAATTTTATTGTGTTGTAGTGATGTTGAGGTGCGAATATGGTGTATTGTATAAACAGGTTGTGAGAATGGGAAATGGTGAGCTGAAATGGTGGGTGAGCAAGTAAGAATTATAGGGGAGACTATGTCGAATTTTATCTAGGAATTTGAGGACTAAGGTACATTTGGAACAGATTTTGGAAAGTTAACATGAGTGGTTTAGTAGCTTGTAACAGATTTGGGATATGAGATTGTAAATGGGATGGAATTAGGTTGTGAGTAACGTATTTTGGATGCTAGGAGTAGCATTAGTTGAGGAAGTAATGGAGGTTAGAAGTTGAGTGAAAATCTGTAGCAAGAGGGTATAAGGATGTATGGAGAAGTTAGGAAAAATTGTGTGTAAGGATTGGTAAAAGAGTGTTGGACTTGGGTATAGATATTATAGTTGTTGGAGATGTATTTGGGATGCTAGGAGTGACATTGATAGAGGAAGTATTGAGTGGTAGAAGTGGCAACAAAAATCTGTAGCATTAGGAGAGTAAAACTAGTATAAGTGTTGAGAAGGAGTAAGGAAAAGTGTGTAGGTGAATGTAGGAATTGAGTAGTAGGTTTGGGGGATGAACTAAGGCAATTTTGAGGGCCTAAGTAGTGTTAAAACATGTGGGATTACATGTAGGAAGATTGGGGAAGCAATGGGTGAAATTGGGAAAGAAAAATAAATCTGTAGCCATGTTCTGATTCCGTCCGACCCAGACGGTGAGTCGGACGTGGGTCGGACGGGATTAAGAAACGAAAACCAATCTTTCTGGAATGGTCCGACCCAGAGCCGTGAGTCGGACGTGGGTCGGACATGGCTTAAATAACGAAGTAAAACTTTCTGTAATGGTCCGACCCAGAGCCGTGGATCGGACATGGGTCGGACAGACGAAAATTTACAATGTCGAAGTTTCTGACTTCGTCCGACCCAGACGGTGAGTCGGACGTGGGTCGGACGAGCTTGGACGACAGAACCAAACCTTCTGGAATGGTCCGACCCAGAGGGTATGGGTCGGACGTAATAGTGCTGGGTCGGACAGGGTGAATTTCAGAGGACGAATTCTACTGGAATGGTCTGACCCAGGGCTTGGGTCGGACGGTGGGTCGGACGGCCCTATACTTACAAAAAAAAAAACAGTAAGCTTATAACTAGTATATATACATATATATATATATGTATGCCCACCTATACATATGTATATACATGTGTGTGTAAATTATGGACAAGTAATGGAAAGTAAGTAAAATGAAATATAAGTGTAAGGAATGTAAAGGCTTAGTGAATAAGGATTAGTAAACACAAAAGTAGTTGAGTTAGGATTAATAATGGTAGATTAATTATTCGGTTGTATGTATATCATAGGGTTTGAATTGTGAGTACCGGAGGAACGTTGGGATACAAGTACAACAGTGAAAGGTATGATTTCTTCATGCCCTGTATCCTAATCTGGTTACCCCGATATGTGTGCTTATTTGACCACCTAAATAAGATAAATGCATGAATCGGACTATATTGCACTTACCTGTGCTTGACTTATGTTGTGCTTGATATTTATGTCTTGAGCACTAGTTTGTATAATTCATGAAATATTTGAATGATGATGATGGTATTCGAACCTCGTATTGTACTTGTGTAATGTATTGTACCTCGTATGTATGTGTATATGTATTGTATTTTGTGGCTTGGATGTTGACTTGTGCTAATTCCTAACTATCTAACTCCTAACTTAAGTGAGTAAATTGGAATGAGTACAAGTCCGATATAGCTTCGGCCACGCGTGAGGATGCGGAGTCACAAGAGGTTGGCTGCAATTCCTGACTCTTAAACTGGTCCGCGGCCCAAATCCCTTAAATGGGTAGCATCCCGGATTGGTGAGTCAAGTAAATCCCGGAGGTGGGACGGAGTAGTCCCCAGGGCCGGAGGTCCCGACGACTTAACTTGAGTAAGAGTAAGAGTAAGTAAGTATGGATCAGTGAGTATGTATGAGTTGTATGTATGTATGAAGTAACGAGTAAAAGAGTAATCTCCACCCGATTAACCCGGGTGGACCAATGAAGCTAACAATATTGTATATTGTGCATGATGTGTATGTTAATTCGGAAAGGGTAAGTATGTACCGGTTGGTTTATATCGTATTCCTTGCATGAACGAATGTATGTATGTACGCTGTGTGAGTATTATTGTATGTGTATAAGAGCATGTATGTTTTGTATGAAAACGAACCGCATGTATTCGACCAAGTGGTCGGCGTACCCTCACTAGTACGCGGGGTATGCGGTTATCATGCTCGGCGAAAGCTGACCCCTTCGGGGGACATTTTTTAGTGTGCAGGTACCCGAAGCGAATATGGTCAGGGAAGAGACCGGAGGCACACCCTTGTACTTAGAAAGTAAGTAGTTGTGAGAAACGGGTAGATGTAGACTCCTAGAGTATATATGAACTTGGAAGAGATATTACACTTGTATAAGGATCTTAGTAAACTCGGTATGTAGATTACATTGTATGGTATTTGAAGTATTGTATCGAATGGAAGAATGTAGCGTGTATTGGTGTATGAAATATATATGGTAGATATGTAACTCGGGATTCCGGTCCATCAGACCGATGCTGTAAGTAGAAGTAGTAGCCTTGTTAGTCACGTGGGTGACTAACGGCATTGTATCACCCACTGTATGTAAGTATATATCCGCTGCGTGCATCTGATGTGTAAGGAAATTGGACGGTAAGCACAGCACTAATAGTAGGGGTGTTACAAAAAGTGGTATCAGAGCAAAGTATCGCTCTGATGACTGGAAATCCGAGCTTAGGAATACCGAGTTAGGAATTAGAAGCTTAGGGCTAAGGGCTGAGTGTAGCATTAGAGATGCTAGTTAGGAACTACCGGTGAGTACCGGATACCTACAATACCAGTCCCGCCCCGCCGCAACCCCATGTATAACTTGGGAAAGGACGCCAGAGAGAAGAAAAGTCTTCTCACTCGGGGAAACCCGATCTGGCAATTGTGAAGCAATCACACGGTAAACAAAAAACTGACACATGGTAGATTCCAAGAACTGGAAGTCCCGAGATGGATCCCGGTTGAACCACAGCACCGCACGTAATAGCGGTAGGATGAACACTCCAACCACGAGGAGGCTACAACTTACAACAGCATGGGGCGACGTGCTTAGCAGTCGCGACACCTAGCTAGTCAACCAACAGCAGGAAAGAAGCACTCACCGTGCAACGGAATGGAAAAGGGAGCAGTAACGGAACCCGAGACACAAGTCTACGGGTTAGTAATACTTGAATAATATCACCAACGGTATGCTAGCCGACTAAGGACATAGTCGGAAGCGGTTAACTCCAAAACTACGATGCCATCAAGGTTGCAACACCTGGCCAATATAGCTCAGACAACTACAAGAACAACCATGAGATATAAACCAATAGGACTACGAGCGTAGTGCCTAAACAAGGAAGGCTCAGCAACCACCACAATTGTGTGGGAACGAGCCACAAGGAGCGACACTAAACCAAATAGAACGGGAACCTCCGAGGAGTGGAGGAGTACCCAGACCTACGACAGCCATGTCTAGACCATCAAGAAGCTACCTAAAGGAGCGAGTATATCAGTTATAGATCAATAAGATCGAGGGAAGCGCTAACAAGACTAACAAACACAAATGGAAACCCTACCAAGATGGGTATAAGGTTACCCAAAAACCACCAGTACCACGCACTTGCCACGGCAAGTGCAGTAAGGACAGAAATACGTAAGGAAACTCTAACACACCACAGGTAAATAGTAATGTACCGTGACTACAATGAAGCAACTATGGGATCACAAACCTTGAAATTGAAGGAATGGAACCTTGGAAAGGCCTAACGGCCCGACCACTGTATTTAGAACATACCAGTCAGCGAGAGGCTAGACTTGGTCAAGACCTCAAACGTGGCTATGCCATGAGAGATTTCTTTTAACACCGAACCACTGTTTTAAAACCCAAAATTTTCTTTTCAAAACCATAAACCTTCTTTTAAAACCTTGGATTTTAAAACCAGACCCAACAGCATTACGGTGAGTATCATGGGATGATACAAGAGGGTTGGCAACAGAATACTTCACCTAGGCGTGTGACGAACACTACGAGTATACCCGCTACGGGATGTGGGACAACCGCACTCCGAAGGAGCTTGCGGGCCCGACATAGTTGGGTAAGTGGTAACGTATCAATATGGTACCCCACGTATGTATACATGTAGTGTGCGACTCACGGGAAGTAGTCAACTCCGTTCTACGGACCGTGAGTGAGTTCAAACCAGAACAGCTGGACACCTCAGACGATCAAGTATCAAGGGACTCAGAGAATCCACCTGAAGATGAGGAATAAGAACTAGGAAGCGCAAAAAGCACATACTAATAAGTATAGACATTGGATATGTCTCAAATAATCCAAGCAATTACCTGACAGCTGGATGGAATGCCCAGCCTAAACACATGAAGGCGAATGCCTAACGTGAACCTAACAATGCTCAACAAACGGGGCGGAATTCCCAAGAGCAATCACAAGATTACTACGGAGCACAACCCATCATTGGAGAGGAATATAAACCTAGTCAAGAATACTAGGAGCAAGCGTAAACAATCTACCCAAGAACGGGAATCATAACCCAAAAAGGGACGACTCAAGTACCATACCATAAGAAGGTACAATGGACAACATGTCTTCAACACTAGCCGGATGTAACGGCATGCTTCAACAGCACTCGGGAGCAATCCTTGAAGGGTGTCTGTATTGCAACAGTCAAACAATAGCGACATGATAAAAGCGCGAAAGTTAGAACGAACACTCGGTTAGGACCGAAGGGATTTCACTTAACAGGAAATGCCCTAAAATACTGAGAGGCACCTACTAACACCAGATTGCCTAAAGGGTCTCCTATGAACGGAAGCGTGATGTCACGACTTACCATGGAGCCCAATAATACCTCCAACCTATGACGGTATACGTGGAGTGGAAACATGTATAAGCAGCTTGCAAAGAACATAGCTTACAGCAATACGGCTCAGAAGTCGTAAACCAAATACGTTATATAAACTTAAACGGTTGCAAAACCGGCACCAATTGTTAACAAGACCTACAAGAGATATTGCCTCATACGACAAGAAATCAACTGGACCATAAATCCAACCCAACATCCTGAGTGGCTTGTAGTAATGGCCACCTCAGTGTCACTGTCACTGGAGCACCAGTCTAGTATACAGTTGACGGAGTTAAATACCCCTCATGCCTTCCGTAGCAATTGTACACAGAGGCATAAGAATCATGATAATGCCAACATTGGCCTAGCCCACACTTGGACACCACGAGAAACCCAAGGGAAGGCACCCCTCGTTAACCGAAGACCACCAATGTGGTGAGGATGTGAAACCTTAGAAAAGGCTTCCACCTACTATAACAATAAAACCATGCAATAGATATTGCCAAAGAGTGATGGAGTAAGGAAATGAGATTTCCAAACCATTACGACTTAAAGGAGTAAGCATACTCCATATGCACCCAAACATATAGTGGACCATTGTGTAAACACCAACATAGCAAACCTGGTCATTAGACCTATGAGTGGAGACAAACCCCTCAACAAGAACTTTCATTTATCAATGACAGAGTACTCTTCAATTGGAGAACGGGACCAGAAAACCCTTGAAGCTTCAGGGGATGTCCCGGTGATGTACATACAAGAATAAAACCGCACGGCTAGAGCCTATAACCAATACTCAACCTTGAGAGGACAGTAACTGTTAAAAACAATCAATGTGAGTGCATATTGCACACCATGAATGACCAACGCTCAAGAGAGCTTGTAACCCGGTAAACCACTTCATCCTTGGTCAACCAAGATACTTGGTAAATTGTATCACTAATGATGATAGAATGTGAGGTATGTTAACCTACACATAAAACCTAAGTGGAATAAGACATCTCCACATTGGGAAATAATCACATCACGGTATGCTACGACAACCGTCATACACACGAACAGGGGAAACCCTCAGTGTACGCACCATAAGGAATGGTGCCAATGACAATGGCAACAAGTAAAAAGGAACTACCACAGTAACAGAAACAGTAAAAGCAACATTGTACAATGAGTAAGAATACGGTGCGCAACAGGCGACCGCTATGAGGGAATAGTTAAGTAATAACACGAGTATAAGTATAAGAGGACACACAGAAATATTCTTTCCTATCACATAAGTGACTTACTGTCAAGCGTTTACGCCTCTGCACTCTGTATGACTGAGTGTTTTGGTATTGCACTTGTGCAACTAATGATCTAATGGGATGGCTAGGGATATGAAGAATGTAAACCGTAGTAAATCCTTCTTTTCACCAACAGACATGGCAAGCCAATTAAGCAAGCTTAGCAACAACCGTGCGGCCTAAGGCCAAAGAAGCACGAAGAGTGCGAGACACACTAACAATCACAGATGTGAATTCCAATGGAATAAAAGGTGAAGAGAGACTTAAGGAAGTCACTAGGACCGACGCATATCAATGCAAGGTCATACAAGTAAAGAACACTTGTACTGAACCAGGAGAACTGGTATGATTTAGAAGCTAGTGACAACAGAGGAAGCACTACAACTAAGTAGTGACTTAACCTCGCCCGACAACAGGTCGGAAGAGCTTAATGAATAATCGTGGAAGCATAAATAGCATGTGCAGTAGATTACCAGAAAGCTGGTTATAATCTTAAACTCGTTGAGTTCAAACGCGGTAAAAGAATACCGCATTTGTGTAGTAAACCTTATTCCCATAATAGATGGATAAGAAGGTGATGTATAGCACATTAATGATAACACGAAGGGTAAGTAACCCAAGCTATCAGGGTCGCGCAGCAGAAGCTAGTGGGCCCTAGCTAGGAGACAACATACCTAGTGAGTATAATACAATGGCTATTAATGCCTTGAAGCCTAATAGGCTAGAACCGAATTAATGATGAGTTAAATAAACTCATATAGGAACTCTTGGTGCAAAGACTAAACCATTGGTATGGTTAAGACCCTTTGACCAGAGCATATTCTATAGTATACCGTAGTGAAGCTAAACGCTTCAGTTTGCCCAAACTGATTAAACCAATGTTTAATAATAATAACATATGGTAGATTACGTGGGCGTAATCCCTTTTAAGGGGGGTAGAGCGAAAACCGCTTAATGTAAGTTTTTTATGAATAAAACACTTAAACCGTAATGTGCATAGCACAAATGAGAATCAAATTGATGATTGGTACTATGTTAAATAAACATAAGTACTCATTCATATTGTATTATGGTAACTAGGCATTAAACATGCAAATACCATAGGAGGAATGTACCCATCTTGTAACACCAGTGTAAGAGTATTGGTAAAGAAGAGTAATGAGTAGTGGACGGAGCTCCACAAGTATTGTAACCTTTGAAGAAGTAGTACGAAATGAATGAGGATAGTAGATGAATGAAGTTTATGAGTAGTGGAATCGTAAGTAAAATATTTGAAACAATTGAAGACAACTAAATCTTAGAAATGAAGTATTCCTTAGTTAGAATATAGGATATGATGGGAGTAATGGACGGAAGTAGTGAAGGTTGATGAAATGAGCATTAGGATTGAACCATGGAGTAAAGCATTTGGGAAATAGAGTGAGGATGATTGATGGACTGATTCCATCCTTTGGAGATGTATGGATTCGTAATCACGACTAGAAAGAATAAAAAGATAGAAGATGAAAACAATTAAATTATTTGTTTGGTTGAACCTGATGTGGGAAGTCGAACTTGATCCTGATCAGATCAAGGGAAACCGAACACAAATTGGGGTGGAAAGATAGTTCAACACTGATGCTGATCACATCAGGGTCGAATGATTCTCGAAGCTCCCCTCAAGTGGTCACAAGAATCACACATAGGATAGAAGTAATGAACATAAATTGGAATCTGGAGTTGTATGTTTTAGAAGGATTTCTATGTAGCCGTGAGGAAGGATTTTCCTTAGACTAGGGACTAGAGTATTTGTTAGAAGTGAGTACCGATGAAGATAGTAAGGTAGTATGTTGTATTATTCCAAGGGCAGCGGGACATAGATGAGTCCTGTGTCTAGATGACCTGAGTGCTGCGGGACTGTATGTGTATTGCATTGCTTTGGGGATAGCTTTGCACTGTATGTATGTATGAACTTTGTAATGAGGAACTAGATAGTTAGTAGTAGCGCGGATTGGAGTAACTATAGTACATTTGGATGGTATGGTATGTAGAAACCTTGAGTGATGGATTTGGGAATTAGTAAGGGGAAGATTGTATAACCGTAGTATTAGACATGTAAGAATGAGTAAGCATTGTAAACTTATAACCTCGAACAACTTTGAGGACAAAGTTCTTAAGGGGGTAGATTGAAATACCCCGACCTTAAATGTGGCGATTAAATTATCCTAATAGGTATTTAAGAGCCTAATAATGGTTAAGAAGTATTTGTAAGGGAAAATAAATCCAAAAGAAATAAAGAAACACTTTAAAAGCGAAAAACGCTAAATAAGCGTAAATAACCATAGGAGGTATGAGACCTCGGTTAGTGTATTATAGGGATTCTAAAGGTTTAATAAGACCTAAATAAAATATGGGAACAACTCCCGAAGAAAACGGATCCAAATAATGAATTAAAACGCTAATAGAGCTTTAGAGCACGTTTTTCGAGAAAACCCGAAAACGTGACTTTAAGTGGTCAAACGGACCCGTAAAAATTATAAATCATTAAATAAAAAAAATATTAAGCATTTATGGAAGCTTAATGACTAATGAAAATAATTAAACAAGGAAATTCCGGAAAACGGGCCCGGTTAGTGAACAGTACCAAAACCGGGTAAAATAACGAGCGTTTTCTGTAAAAGACGAAAAACGCTCCAGCTAGTATTACTGTAGGGGACCGGTTTTTAACAGTCAAATAACTCTCTCACACACACATGTAACTAGCTAATTACATAAGAGAGCCAAAAGTAAAAGCAATAAAGTAAAAGAGTTACTTTATGCCTTTCCTCTCACCTCACCCTCACAACTCACTCATCCCTCTCTTTCCTCTCCCCCTCCACCGATTCTCCCTCCTCTCTCTCTGGTTTGGGCGATTTCATGGAGCTCCACAAGCCTCCCATGGCTTCTCCTCTTCCTCCACATGCTCTAGCTCCACCTGAACTCCAAAGGTAAACATAACTACATATTTGAACTCCCCTCACTCTCCTCTACACTTCTCTCTTTTCAAAATCCAAAAATGAGGAAGTTCATTTTCGTGGGTATACCCCATTCAAAGAGAAAAGCACACCATTATGGAGCTTGGAGTCTCCTCTTTCCAACAAGGTAAAAATCTACATGAAAAACTCATGTTTTCCCCATCTCCTTTCATAACCGATTTTTACCCATATGTAATACCTTGTTTTCTCTCTTTCTTTTGAGCAAAATATCAACCTAGCAATGGTGGTGGATTCACCTTCTTGAACCAAGGGCAAAAAACCCCTTCTAAAACCCTCCAAAGGTAAACCCTAGAAATCTTGTTTTAAGCATTTATATGAACTAACATGAATTAAGGGGTTGGTATATTAATTATAGTTGTTTTGTGTTCATTGGGTGATGGGAATGGAGTTTGGCAACTCCATTCCCCACATGGCCGATTTGGGCAAGAAAGAAAGAAGAGAAGGAAAGGAAAGGGAAAGAAAACTAGAAACACAAGGTGACCACCCTTACCTTGAGCTTGTTTGGTATGTAGTAGTGTAACAGTTTTGGAGTAGTAAAACGAGTAACGAATTGAGGAATGAGTAGTAAGCATATTGTAGTATGATAAGTAATGAAATTGTAACAGTTTTGAAGTTTTTAAATGAGTTTCAAAAGCTTGGCAAAACATTGGGTATTGATTGAGTATGTGCAGGAATTTTATTGTGTTGTAGTGATGTTGAGGTGCGAATATGGTGTATTATATAAACAGGTTGTGAGAATGGGAAATGGTGAGCTGAAATGGTGTGTGAGCAAGTAAGAATTATAGGGGAGACTATGTCGAATTTTATCTAGGAATTTGAGGACTAAGGTACATTTGGAACAGATTTTGGAAAGTTAACATGAGTGGTTTAGTAGCTTGTAACAGATTTGGGATATGAGATTGTAAATGGGATGGAATTAGGTTGTGAGTAACGTATTTTGGATGCTAGGAGTAGCATTAGTTGAGGAAGTAATGCAGGTTAGAAGTTGAGTGAAAATCTGTAGCAAGAGGGTATAAGGATGTATGGAGAAGTTAGGAAAAATTAGTGTGTAAGGATTGGTAAAAAGAGTGTTGGACTTGGGTATAGATATTATAGTTGTTGGAGATGTATTTGGGATGCTAGGAGTGACATTGATAGAGGAAGTATTGAGTGGTAGAAGTGGCAACAAAAATCTGTAGCATTAGGAGAGTAAAAACTAGTATAAGTGTTGAGAAGGAGTAAGGAAAAATGTGTAGGTGAATGTAGGAATTGAGTAGTAGGTTTGGGGGATGAACTAAGGCAATTTTGAGGGCCTAAGTAGTGTTAAAACATGTGGGATTACATGTAGGAAGATTGGGGAAGCAATGGGTGAAATTGGGAAAGAAAAATAAAATCTGTAGCCATGTTCTGATTCCGTCCGACCCAGACGGTGAGTCGGACGTGGGTCGGACGGGGCTTAAGAAACGAAAACCAATCTTTCTGGAATGGTCCGACCCAGAGCCGTGAGTCGGACGTGGGTCGGACATGGCTTAAATAACAAAGTAAAACTTTCTGTAATGGTCCGACCCAGAGCCGTGGATCGGACATGGGTCGGACAGACAAAAATTTACAATGTCAAAGTTTCTGACTTCGTCCGACCCAGACGGTGAGTCGGACGTGGGTCGGACGGAGCTTGGACGACAGGACCAAACCTTCTGGAATGGTCCGACCCAGAGGGTATGGGTCGGACGTAATAGTGCTGGGTCGGACAGGGTGAATTTCAGAGGACGAATTCTACTGGAATGGTCCGACCCAGGGCTTGGGTCGGACGGTGGGTCGGACGGCCCTATACTTACAAAAAAAAAACAGTAAGCTTATAACTAGTATATATACATACATATATATATAATATTATATATGCCCACCTATACATATGTATATACATGTGTGTGTAAATTATGGACAAGTAATGGAAAGTAAGTAAAATGAAATATAGTGTAAGGAATGTAAAGGCTTAGTGAATAAGGATTAGTAAACACAAAAGTAGTTGAGTTAGGATTAATAATGGTAGATTAATTATTCGGTTGTATGTATATCATAGGATTTGAATTGTGAGTACCGGAGGAACGTTGGGATACAAGTACAACGGTGAAAGGTATGATTTCTTCATGCCCTGTATCCTAATCTGGTTACCCCGATTTGTGTGCTTATTTGACCACCTAAATAAGATAAATGCATGAATCGGACTATATTGCACTTACCTATGCTTGACTTATGTTGTGCTTGATATTTATTGTCTTGAGCACTAGTTTGTATAATTCATGAAATATGTGAATGATGATGGATGGTATTCGAACCTCGTATTGTACTTGTGTAATGTATTGTACCTCGTATGTATGTGTATATATGTATTGTATTTTGTGGCTTGGATGTTGACTTGTGCTAATTCCTAACTATCTAACTCCTAACTTAAGTGAGCAAATTGGAATGAGTACAAGTCCGATATAGCTTCGGCCACGCGTGAGGATGCGGAGTCACAAGAGGTTGGCTGCAATTCCTGACTCTTAAACTGGTCCGCGGCCCAAATCCCTTAAATGGGTAGCATCCCGGATTGGTGAGTCAAGTAAATCCCGGAGGTGGGACGGAGTAGTCCCCAGGGCCGGAGGTCCCGACGACTTAACTTGAGTAAGAGTAAGAGTAAGTAAGTATGGATCAGTGAGTAGTATGGTATGATGTGTATGTATGAAGTAGTAGTACGAGTAAAAGAGTAATCTCCACCCGATTAACCCGGGTGGACCAATGAAGCTAAAATTGTATATTGTGCATGAGATGTGTATGTGTAATTCGGAAAGAGGAGTATGTATCGGTTGGTTTATATCGTATTCCTTGCATGAAACGAATTGTATGTATGTACGCTGTGTGAGTATTATTGTATCGTGTATAAGAGCATGTATGCATGTATGTTTGTATGAAAACGAACCGCATGTATTCGACCAAGTGGTCGGCGTACCCTCACTAGTACGCGGGGTATGCGGTTATCATGCTCGGCGAAAGCTGACCCCTTCGGGGGACATTTTTTAGTGTGCAGGTACCCGAAGCGAATATGGTCAGGGAAGAGACCGGAGGCACACCCTTGTACTTAGAAAGTAAGTAGTTGTGAGAAAACGGGTAGATGTAGACTCCTAGAGAGTATATATGAACTTGGAAGAGATATTACACTTGTATAAGGATCTTAGTAAACTCGGTATGTAGATTACATTGTATGGTATTTGAAGTATTGTATCGAATGGAAGAATGTAGCGTGTATTGGTGTATGAAATATATATGGTAGATATGTAACACTCGGGATTCCGGTCCATCAGACCGATGTTGTAAGTAGAAGTAGTAGCCTTGTTAGTCACGTGGGTGACTAACGGCATTGTATCACCCACTGTATGTAAGTATATATCCGCTGCGTGCATCTGATGTGTAAGGAAATTGGACGGTAAGCACAGCACTAATAGTAGGGGTGTTACAGCTCATGAATCATTCCGGCCCATATGCCTCTCTTCTAACTCATTCCGGGCCTCAGTGCCTACCCACAATCTTCAAAACATTCCAGCTCATGTGCTTTTCTTGTAGCCCAAACAAGTTTTAACTTAAAACTTCCGTGCGGTCCAGATTTTTAGCTCAATCCACTTTTGTTTTCCAACAGATAAGCCCGAATCCCAAGTATGGCAAAGGGAGGAAACCCAGTCAGCATGGAGGCCCAGTTTGCGGCCTTAGAGCAAAGGTACATGGCCACCTTTGATGCCATGAAACAGAAACATAGGTCCACTATTGATGACATGGAGGCTAAGTATGTCACCATCATCGAAGAACTGAAAAGCAAAATCAATTCCCTTGAGGTTGGTCATCAGGAAAACATTCCGATAAAGATTGCCTACTCCAGAAACGAGCACAACTACATCGAAATTAACTCCATTGGGGCTTAGGATGCGCAAATATTTGTAGGGGAAGCCGCCCCAGACCAACAACTAACTGCATAACTCAAGAAGGCTCTGAAAAGGATCGAGCGCATGGAAAAGGCTAGCAAGCCGGCTGGTTTCGATTACTCTTCTATGGCGTCATACCCCGAGGTTGATCTCCCTCCAAAGTTGAAGTTACCCACACTTGCTCTATACAAGGGTTCCTCAGACCCGCAGGTCCATCTAGCGATGTTCGATAGGGAGATGTCCATTCTTAGGTTGAATGACATGCAGAAGGCCAAGGTCTTTGCCCGTTACCGCGATGAAATACCTCAACGATGGTACTTGACTCAGAGGATGAACACCAAAACCTATGAGGAGGTTTGTGAGGCTTTCTTGCACCATTTTGAGTATGCTAAGAATCTCGAAGTCACCAGGTCTGACCTTGCCAGCACTCGGCAAAGAGACAGTGAATCAATGTCCGACTTCACCAAACGGTGGAGGATGAAGGCCGCTGCTATGCCTATGAAAATGGATGAGAAAGAACAGATTTGAATGATTGTGGACAATATGCAGAAGCAATACAATATTGAGCTGAGTTGCACATACTTCCCTAATTTCGATATGCTGATGGGACAGGTAAGAGTCATGGAAGAAAAGATTCACAAAGGTGAGTTGAAGCTGGGACAACCCAAAGCCCAGGGTGCGGGTATTGAAACCTTTAAGTCAGGACCGGCCAAAGCAGCTCGAGTTTCATACCAAGTGAGCACCATACAGAAATCCTGTGCAGCAAAGCAGAGCATCAAGGCCTCACCCCAATCCAGGAGGTTCTCTGCACCGAGACAGTTTACCGACATTGGCCGACCTCTCAGTCAAGCAATCATGAAGCTACAAGAATTATACTTACTACAGCCTCTCACACCTAGTCCTGGGATCACCCAAGATGGGGAACATCTCCATCGGTTCTGCCAGTTTCATCAATTACCAGGACACAGTACTGACGATTGTAGAGCTTTGAAGCATAAGATTGAGGACTTTATCGAGCAAGGGCTCCAGTTTGTCGAGTAGGCTAGAGTCTAGTTGCATGTTGCTTTCTTAATTTTTCTTTTCAATTTTGTAAGGAGTTTTTGATATTTCCATTTTTAATGAGGTTTAGATGTTCGAATTTCTGTTTTTTGTCTTTTCGATTTGCAATCTCAAGAAAATAAAAAAATGTTCGTTCATTTTGCACCTTCAACCAAATCATCTTTCAAAACTAATGTTCATGAAACGGTCATTTTCTCGCAATTGAATGACTTGTCTTTTTGTTTCTAAAAGGATGAACATGCCCAACCAAATGCCACAGCTCACCCCTAAAGGATCCAAACACACCACATAATGGTTTAAAGTCTACATTTGTCAAATTGTTGTTATAAACCCTGGTTTAATACTGGGGGCAATCTGGGTTTAAGTTCGTCATCTTTCACCTTTCGTTTAAATGTGTGAACAAATCTCAGAGTGAGAATTCACGAGAGTGTTTTGAGCGGAAAAACCATGAGTGAACGAGTGTGTCATTTTTACACGACTCCGGTGAGACTACATTCAAAGGTGAGGAAAAAAGGGAATAACTCCGACCGAAGGAGATAATTTGTAAATTTACTCTTAGACCTGCGAAAAGTAACAAAGAGCGGATACACAACTATCAGGAATGACGAAGCACCTAGGTACAGCACCACATAGCCAAAAGCTTGTGAACCCTGACATTAAACCCTAGGCACCCCCGCTGAGCCTTTCATATATCCCTTTCCGATATCGCAAAGCTCCACAGAACAAGCCAGCCCGTGATGAATAACCGACCCGGTGACCAAAGGAAGCGAGGAGCCTGACTCTCAAATAACGTTTTCATCAGTCCAGAGAAGCCAAGCCGCTATCAGCATGACGAAGTGATCCGCAAATGGTCCCAAAGTGGCACAGGATCCAAAGAGCTCACATCAAAACAGCTCTCAAAACTCAAAACCGGGAGACACAAGAACCCCGAAGGCAAAGTCAAGAAAGGATAAAACAAAGAGCCAAACCCAAAGTGCCTCGAAGAAATCCAAATGACAAATAAAAGGGAAATGGTGTAAAGGACAACTTCAAAAGTCCAAGTCCAGAAGCTCGAAAACAACGTCAACACAAAGCAGCTAGACGACTTCAAGACAAGGAAGATGAATCCGAGAGAAGACGCAAGGTACAGCTTTGGTCACCCACTTAAGCTCCACATACCTCGAATATCCCTCCATGGTCCCATTGTCCTTCATCACACCCCATGGCCATGTTATAAGCTTTAAAGACTTCCGACTTGATAGTTGTGTGTCCAATCACGTGAAAGTAACAGATCAAATGCGTAAATCCATCAAATATCGAATTCAATGGTCTAGAAGTTGTTACCGTAGGTGAGAAACGAGTGCAAGCACCAAATACGCCGAGTGTAGTTTAGGAAACACCACATAAAAACATAAGCCTTGACCCTGTGAGGACGAGACTCGTTCGCGCGTTTAATAAAAGAAAATACTGGGGGCAATCGATCGGAACGATTGATTGCCATAAACTCTAGCTCAGATTGTCTTAAGGGAAAAATACTGGGGCAATTGTTGGTTCCAACAATTGCTATGACAACACTAATTGGAACCTAGAGCTCAAACACCATCACCACCATCCCACCACAGGCACACATAAGCCCTTACCTCCACATCAAACACCTCAGGCCCACATAAGCCCTACCTTCACTTCATACACCACACAGGCCCACATAAGCCCTTACCCCCACACCACGACTACATAGGCCCATATAAGCCCTTACCTCCACAGCACCACTACAAAGGCCCACATCATACACCATACCCCACCGGTGGCATGTTCATCTCATAGGAGATAAATTACAAGTCCGAAGTCTATAGTTAGGAAATGATAATTTCACTTTCCTTTTCACTAAACAGAATTTTCTTCAAACACTGCCACGTTTGGCACCTCTTTCAACAATTTCTTGTTTTGAACAAATTTCCTTCAAGCACTTCGGTTTCATAAACCTCGTCATGGCCATATTTGGCACACTTTCTAGCAATGTCTTTCCCTGGACAATTTTCAATCCTTAGCATTGCCATGTTTGGCACGTTTTCCAACGGTTTCTTGTCTTGAACAAGTATCTTTCATACATTTTGATTGCATGCACCTTATCATCATTGCCATGTTTGCCACTCCAGCGATCGGTTTTCATCACAATCATTTACATGAGACCGTTATCATTCCATAACCCGAAGATACAGATTCTTCAGAGATACAGATTCTCAGCCGAAGATACAGATTCTTCAGAGATACATATTCTCAGCCGAAGATACAGATTCTTCAAAGATACAGATTCTCAGCCGAAGATACAGATTCTTCAGAGATACAGGTTCTCAGCCGAAGATACAGATTCTTCAGAGATACAGATTCTCAGCCGAAGATGCAGATTCTTCAGAGATACAGATTCTCAGCCAAAGATTCAGATTCACCAGAGCAGCAGAACTCACCAGAGTAGAAGAACTCACTCGACCCAATTTTCAGTCACTTATAGGTAGCCAGCGCCTTAGAATAGCTTGGCATCACTTCACTCATTATAGGTAGCCAGCGCCTTAGAATAGCTTGACATTATCTCATTCATTATAGGTAGTCAACACCTTAGAATAGCTTGACATCATATCATCCTTATAGGTAGTCGGCGCCTTAGAATAGTCCGACATTACTTCATTATTACCTTTAGGTGGTCCACGCCTTAAAACCGCTCGACACCCTTCCACTTTACTCATAGGTAGTCAGTGCCTTAGAATAGCTCGACACAACTTGTCGGATTTCAATTGCACGTGGGGTCTTTTAAGATCCAAAATTTTGGGGCATCACTCAGGCATCAACTAGACTTTTCATCTTCATTACAAAGCCTAGTTGACGGGGGGCAATCTGTTATACCCAAAATTTCAACCCCCCTAGAAGTGAGTCTCTACTAATAGGCTAGTAGTGAGGGTTCCCAGTTCGATCGGCACATTTCAGAGTACTAGGGACAGATTAATCATCTCCAGGGGCATTTTCGTAATTTTTCAAGGCTCCTAAGCCCCCTATAGGCTTTCTCTCTCCTCCAAAGAAGGGCCAAATCAATTCAAAGTGCTTTTAAATTTTAACCCATGATAGAGGATGACATTTTAAGCATAATGGCGTTGGAATTTTGATTTTTCAAATTTCCAATAATTTTCTAGCAATTTCTGATTAAATCTGACGAGAAATTGAATTTAAGAAGGGAATTTTCACCAGATACCCCCGAGGTTTGACAGAATTTCACCAAATACCCCTACCTTTTCAGAATTACTATGAGATACCCCTGAGATTTGGTTTTTAATACCAGATACCCTTTCGTCGATTTCCTCAGTAAACGTCCGTTAACTTTTACAATTTCTTCCCATTTTACCCTTAGTTCGATTTTTCATGAGATACCCCTATATTTGTAACGGCTCTTTTCACCAGATACCCCTGCATGTTTCGAATGGCTAGTTTCACCCAGATACCCCTGTAACGGATAAATTTACCAGATACCCCTGCAACATAAAACATCTAGTTTTGTTCTACAAAATCAGAAAAAACACAACATTTTGACATTGTAGTTTTCATAATAAGACAATGTCTTCCTCACAATCAAGTTACTCGGTCATTGCAGCTGTTGAAGGTAGAAGATGCAATTGTGGAAGAGAAGTTGAAGTCCTTGTTTAAAGAAAAAAGACTTCATCCGGAAGAATTTACTACAAATGCTTAGATTGCAATAGATGGATAGATTGGGCAACTGTAACCTATTGGTTGTTGTCACTTTCTAATTATCGATCTAGTTCACAGGGGTAAGAAGAACGATCATGATTAGGCACCGTAAGAGCCAACAATAAGCGTTTAACTTGTCAGAGGATGACATATGCTCTAAAATAAAGAAGAAATTGCAGAAGATTGTGAGAATGAGTAGGTTTTGTATCTCCCATCCATCTGGTAGAGGAATGTTTGAGGTGAAAGACTTTGATGATGCAGTGACGGTGGATTTGAATCAAAACGAGTACCTTTGTGGAGCATGGAAAATATCTGGCATCCTTTATAAGCATAGGGTAAGGGCAATTCTAGATTTTGGTGAGGAGCCCTGGGAATATGTGGATGAGATTTATTCTGTCAAGAACTATAGGATAATGTACACTTTTAACTTGGAGCAAGTACCTGATCAACGGTATTGGGCGTTTGGAGATTATCCTAAAGTTCTACCTCCAGTGCTGAAAAGGTGAATTGGAAGGCCTTCGAGAAATAGAAGAAGGGAAGAATGGGAGGGACCAGCAAGGAGGAGGTCAAGTATGTCAAGATGCACAACCCGTTTGCAATTTGGTCATAACAAGAGGACATGTAAGGGAGGACCAACTGCAAGGGAGCAAATAGAGCAAGCTTGTGGAGCTATCCCTTAAGCAGAGACTTCATCATCAGCTGTTGCACCACGTCAGCCGTAATTCACACAGGTTCCACTTCTTTTTAGTTTTTTGACATTTTGGATTCTTATAGATACTAAATGTTGTTGCATTTTGGTGGGAAAATAGTCACTTTTTGGATGAAGTGTGAAGTGGGATATTAGTCTCTTTTGGACATACTGTGAATTGGGGAAGGTAATTGTTTCTTTTTGGATATAGAGTGAAGTGAAGAAAGTAGTATCTTTTGGTTATAGTGCAAGTGCAAGCTGAAATATTAGTTGCTGAACCTATGTAAATGCACTAGCTTAATGTGTAAGCTGCTGCAACTTTGTGAAATGATCAAGCTAAAAAGTAACAGCTTTATTATACTTTTGATTTTTTGTTACCATTTGTAGTACATTCTTCCGGATGAAGTGTTTTTTCTTGAAACAAGGACTTCAGCTTCTCTTCCACAATTACATCTTCTACCTTCAATAGCAGTAATGACTGAGTAACTTGATTGTGAGGAAGACATTGTCTTATTATGAAAACTACAATGTCAAAATGTTATGTTTTTTCTGATTTTATAGGCCAAAACTAGCTATTTTACGTTGCAGGGGTATCTGGTAAAAGTATCCATTACAGGGGTACCTGGTGAAACTAGCTGTTTGAAACATGCAGGGGTATCTGGTGAAAGTAGTCGTTACAAATATGTAGGGGTATCTCATGAAAAATCGAAATAAGGGTAAAATGGGAAGAAACTGTAAAAGTTAACGGTCGTTTACTGAGGATATAGACGGAAGGGTATCTCGTATTAAAAACTAAATCTTAGGGGTATCTTATAGTAATTCTGAAAAGGTAGGGGTATTTGGTGAAATTCGGTCAAACCTCAAGGGTATCTGGTGAAAATTCCCATTTAAAAATATTCCAATATCCAAAAAATTCGATTCCACTTTAGAAAAATCAGAAATATCATCCTTTAACCATGTGTAAAATTTTATAATCAAATTCCTTTTGGAAGCCCTTGAGCTAAAACGTCGGTAAATCTCAGTTTTTACCGGATTTTTCTATCTTTAAGGAAGCCTATATAAGGAACCTTATCCCATGATCAAATCAGAACCTCAAGAACCCTAGACTCTCAAAGAAGGCAGTTGTCTCATTCTCTTCACGTTTTTTACACATCCAAGCACCAAAATCACATCAAAAATCTCCTGAAATCACCATCTAAACACATTTTTCAACTCCCAACACATCAACAATCATCAAAAATCAACCAAACCACCTCCAAAACGTGAAGAACACCTTTAAAAATCTACAACCAGAAGCTCGGGTCGAACTCAATCCGGAACCGGCACCATCGGAGCCTCCGAAGAATCCCGACGTGAAGAATCCTCTTGAATTCGAAGGTAAAACAGGTTACAATTCTACTTTTCTAACTCTCCACGACCTTATTAACTCTCTGTCAAATTTTGGGTTCAAACTAACCTTTTTACGCTTCTGTATTGCTAATTGCTTTTGCTCCTGCCTTGTTACTTGTTCGTCAAGTTTCGTGCATAATTCGACTTCAAATTGTAGTCTTTCAATTACTAACCTTTTGTATACCTTTCAAGCTACACATGCATAAATTTTGAGCCGAAAAAACCTTCGGGAACCACCATTAAACCCCTGTCCGTGGGTGGTCCGGGACCTCGGACCTATGGTCCGGGACCACGGACGGGTTGTCCGTGGCCACGGACACCCACGGACGGCGGTGGGATTTTAATTTTTTGAAAACTTAGGTTTTTTTCTAAACAATGTCCGGGCCCACGGACATCCTGTCCGTGGCCCCAGACTTTTCAAATCTTTGTTTTTTGTTTAATTTGATTTTTATTCCCACATAGATTAATTAGGATCCGTGGGTACGGACATTAGGTCCGTAGTCACGGACGGAAACAAAATTTGACCTAATTCTGCCTCCGAAACCCTAGTTTAGGCAATTTCATTTTTTCACTTTTATTTTCTGTCAAAAAGTGCTAAAAAACAGAAGCTCGCGCACTTAGGTTAAAACGACTTCGTAATAAGCCGTGAATAAGCTAAGTAGAGGAAAAACGACTTCTAGGGGTAATGAAAGTAATTGAACCCTAAATAAGTCAAATATCAAGCCCCCGAACCCGAACTCTCCTTTCCAATTTGATCTAGGTTAAAATTAGGTGGCGACTCATAATAGGTTCCAGTGAGCTAGCTTAGGTTTTAATAATTAATGTTATATGACATAGTTATTAAACTTAGGTTATAAGTGGACCTAAAACCCGACTAGATCTTAATCAATCTAATCAACATAGGATAGGGTTTAAAAATCGACGCTCACATCAATTCTAGTAGCTTTTGGCCCCTAAAATTAGCGATTCCGGTCTCCGGAACTTCCGACCGACCCACCCTGGGTCGGTCCTAGGGTCGGTCGAGAGCAATAGTGATTTCTCCAACTTGTGCAGGGCCTAGAATCTTCATTATGGCTCGGAATCGCTCCCTGTTTACGGCGTTGGAAAGCTTGAAAGATAAGGGATCTATTGATGCACTCCACTATCTCTAAAAGAACCTAAAAGTATGCTCAAAATAAGCTTTTACCTATTAGAAGACCAAACTATACAAGTTCACTATTAATCACAAAAACACTCTATTAAGTGGTGAAATATGTTATGCACCAAGTAAAATAAAGGTGAATAAAGACCTTAAAATAGCATTATTTCACCACTTTTCACTTCCTCTTGTGGTTTGTAAAGACAATAGGTACTTTATGATTAATATATGAGTATTTGTTCAGTTTTGGAGATTGCTAGTGTAGCCTTGCATGTCTTAGGTAATAAATGAGCACTGTGTAACAATCTCTCAACCAGGGTGGTTTTGGGGTCATTACATTTAGTGGTATTAGAGCCATGTTTGGCTTTCATTGGGATTTGCCGGGTATTTGTATGTCTACGCTTCCGTGTCTTTGCCTATTATCTACTATGTGTTATCTGTTGTGTTATTTTGATTTTTATCTAGTGTCAGTTGTGTGCGTCTGCTCTGGGGTTGTCTTCTATCAAATTAGCACAGCGGAAGCGTAGTGTCTGTCTGTGTGTTTATTATTTTCTAAGTCTAAGTTTGAGTCTAAGGGAGTCGGGTCTTTTAGGAAAGGATGACCGGAAGTGAGTTCTCGTTGGTCAGAGTTGTGTGCTTCAGTTGTCAGTTTGTGTTATGTGCTGGTGTTGTGTGTTGTGCGTTGTGTTCTGATGAGAGTTCGCGAGTGTGTTGGTCCATTGGATAAGGACGGCTTCTGGGGGATTCAGTATTCTTTCTGTGCCTTTAGGCTGACTTTGAATCTTCTGTTGTGTTCTAATGTCAACCTGAGTATTGTTCATGTTCCCTCAGGCTTAATCTTCAATAATCATTTTCCTTGTGTTTCTTCTGTCAGTGAGTTAGTCAGTAAACTCTGATGCTAGCTTTTCGAGGTTAGAGCTTCTGAAATGTGTGTGTGTTTCTTCCTGAGCCTTATGCCTAAGTGCTAGAAACTTTGCATGTTCTTTTTGTGTCGGTCAGTAGTGGGATATGAGTGTTAGCTCCTTGTGAGTTTTGAGTTGTGGGACGTGAGATTCCTTCTGGGTGCATTAGTGTTCGTAGTATTCCTGTGCTTGATGTGCATCTGCATGTATTCTGGGTTTCATCGAATTTCGAGGACAAAATTCTTTTAAGAGGGGTATGTTGTTATGCCCTAGAATTTTTTTTATTAATTATTTCCTTCCTGATTCACACAGAGAGTTCGTATTGATTCCGTTGTTATAATATATGCTTATGTCATTGGTGGCTTACTATTCAAAGTTAGAAGGAAGGTCACATTTGTCCTTTTCCCATTTGTACTTATTATTAGTTAAGGAAGGGAATTAATAACTCTTTTTTTTTCCTCCTTCTTCCTTATTTTCTTTTCTTTCTCAATTCACGTTCTTTCCCTCCACGACAGTTTCATGACTATTCCCTCTCTCCGCTTTGCTCCTCTTTAATAGTAACTTCCTCCCTTTTCATTCTTTCCCTTCAATCTCTCCTCCAAAGGCTAAATCGCTGGAGTTATTCGTTGAAGAATTCCGGTTCTGCTAGTCCATCGATCTTCAGTTTGAGTTGTGGCTTGATTTTGTTTTTGTCGAGTTCTTCCTTTTCCTTTTCTGATTTTAGGATTCCGGGTCTGGTTTTTCAGTTCGAGTGTTTGTTGTCCGGGTGGATATCCGAGGGGAGCATTGAGTAGAGTCCGTAGAGATTGCTTGGCGTCAGATGTAAGGTAGGTGATGGATGATTCAGTTGTGTGTGTTCACCCACGGGGGTTTCTGATTTTGTTATGTTCTAAATGTGTTGAATGCCTCTGATTTACGTGAATCTGGAATTGGTTTTTTGAGTTGCGTTTTACTCTGCTAAAGACCTCGTGAGAAGTGTTTTGATTTACGTATATTAATATGAAGAACTCTACTTCTGTTAATTGTATTTGGGGCTTGACCTCTATATGTTTTTTGTGTTTTGATTTTGAGGTTTCTGTTCCGTATATGTACTTATTCTTTGAACGCATTGTGAATTTGATTCAAATTGGAACTATGTGGAAATTTGGTGTTGTTTCATACCTTTATTCGTGCGCTTCGCTATTTTGGAAATTCTGGTTTTCGCCTTGTCCGAACGTCTGGACAGGCCGTGTTCTATCTTCTATTTTCTGCATTTTAAAAGATGTCCGAACTTCTATCTGAACATGTAAGTTCGGACGGGGTGCGTAGACGAGTCTGGCTTACAAGTCTCGACATATGTCCGAACTTGTATGTCCGGACATAAGTTCGGACACCCTTGGTTTTGACTCTTGACTTGTGTCCGAACATTGAATTTCGGACACATGTTCAGATGTTTGGTTCTTCTTCTGGTTTGAGTCTCGACTTGTGTCCGAACATTGATGTTCGGACACATGTTCAAACATGCTTCTGGTTTTGTCAAAGGTTGCTAATTAATTTGAGCTCTATTTTGAGTGCCATTCGTAGCGTTGGATTCCTCTCAATGTCTTCAATCTGTTTTGAATTGTTTTGGCATAGGTTTGTGTATATTTTTCCTTCGAGGCCTTTGACATGGTGTACGACTTTTGTTGATCTCTTTGGCTTCCGTGTTTTGACAGTTGGTATACGACTTTTGTTTGAATAAGGCTTCAGATCCATTGATAAGTTTCTCCCTTCCGCTTCGTTCAGAGAAAAGCTCTGCTCTATTTGAATGATGCTTTCTGTATTGGGACCTAGTCTTCTTTGTGTATGAGTCATGGATGGCTGGGTCTAGCTATCTCATAGCATGTTGCGTAGGACGTCCTTCTGTTACCTCACGGGTGTCTCCCCCATTCTATTCACAAGTGCCTCACCTATTCTTTTCACAAGTGATGTTCCTCGTTCTATTCATAGATTCACTCCATTCTGTCTGTAAGCATTGAATGCTAGTGTCCCACCTTTGTTCGTACCATGTTCTGCTTCTGTATTTGACAGCTTGTTGTGTGCTTTCTGTCTTCTGGAAACCTCTTATTTGTTAAGTGCTCTACTTCTGTTTGCTCTGACAGTTTTTGGTTTGTGACAGACTGTTGTGTGCTTTCTATCCTTTGAACATCTCTATTTTGAAAGTACTCTACTTCATCTGATGTGTTGTGTTGTGTGTTTGGTTTTAGACGGACTGTTGTGTGCTTTCCATCTTTTGTTAAGCTTTCATCTTTTACTAAGCTTCTGACTTTGCTAAGCTTCGGACTTCGTTTAAGCTTTTGAGTTGTAAGCTTCTGATTATATTAAGCTTCATCTGTAGCTTACCTTCTGCAATTAAGTATCTATTTTGACCACCGCTTAGCTCCTCCTATTTTAGACTTCTGTCTATTTGAAAGGTTTTTGTTTGTCTTTGATTTGCTCTGGCTAAGCACTTTCATATATATTATGTTCAGTATCTGTTTCGAGCATGCTCAGCTGATGAAGTTTATCACCTGCTAAGTTATAGTTTGGCTCACCCCTATCTCTGTGAAATATCCCAAACCTAAGTATGATAAGTAAACATCAATTTATGATGTAATAAGGCTAACACATGCCTTAGAAACATTGGTAGACAATTGAAACCAAAGAAAACACAAGAAAACACCATAAAGTCAATTAAGCAAAAACTTGCTCTAGACTTGGTGTAACCTTGATTAGGACCCAAAGGTCATTCTTAGACCTTATTAACATGCTAAGGACATGTTAAAACAATTACCAAAGAAAACCCAGCTCAAAAACAAGTTAAAACACAAATTATGCTTTAAGGACTCTTAAAGCACATTTTGAAAAATTGTGTTAGAAATGGGTTTTGAGTGGTTAAATGCCCATGATTACACCTTAATCAACTAGTGTACTACTTAGTATCACATTATGAGGCCTAAATCAATGGGAAACCAAAAATTTCACAAATTGTGCACTAATTGTGAATAGTGACCAAATAGTGCCCAATTTAAGCTTTGGTCAACTTTGTTTAATTAGTTGATCAACAAAGGCCATAAATATCTCATGTAGAAGGAGGGGGCCAGTTTTAAGGATGGTGAGTCACCAATGTGTGCCAGCCAAGTTAGAAAAGAAGAGGGAAATAAAGAGAAGTTACTATTTAGTTTTAAAAGGAAAATATCTTACTTTAACTACCTCTCTCCTCTTCTTTCTTCATTTCTTCTTCTTCCACCGTATTCTTCTTCTTCTTCCTCTCAAGAAACCGTGAGTTCCAGCACCATTCTTCCTCCACCTTGTCTTGCACACCAAATACACAATATTGCTCCAAATCAAAAACTAAGCTTAGATTATTCTTAGTTGGAGCAAGCCCTTCAATCCTATCTTTTCAAAACTTCAAAAGCTCAAGTTTGATGCCATGAAGAAACTCCATTGAAGGGGGAAGATTCAGTTTGAATAGCTCCTTTGCTTCTTCTTTCATTCAGGTAAGAAAACTTAAAGAAAAACTAAGTTTTCTTCATTTTCTCTTAATGTCCGAAAATCACCATTTGAGACACCTTGTCTTGCCATTGTTCTAGCTTTGTTTCAACCTCCAAAGGACTAGAAGGGTCTTACCTTGATTCTTATCAAGTTCATTACAAACTCCAAAGGTAATCTCTCATTTTAATGTATTAAGCAATCCTTGGAAACCTAGGAAATGATTCCTTAAGTTTTGGTGCATTTCTTAGCACTCATTAGACTATTTGAATGTTGATTAGAATATTAGCAAGGGAACTAAAGTCCTTGGCCGAAATCCAAGCAAGAAAACCAAAGGAGGGAAATGAGGGAAATGCTTGAAACATAAGGTAAATTGCTTGCCTTAATGTAATTTAGTCTCTTAAGGAATGGTGTTTATATAGATACCAAATGTAGCTTAAAGCTTACATTATATAATGGGTTATATAACCTAGGAAAAAGAATTTAAACAAGCTTGTGAACTTGTGACTAAGGAGCCAATGGAGATGAGTTAGTAAGATAAGAATAAGATGGAATATAAGAATACTTATATTCCTATGGGAGCATTGATGTGTGTAATTGTAGGTTGAAAGCTTTTATATGTGGGAAATTCAGTGTTTAAGCTTAAGTCATTTAAGGGCCTAAGAGCCATGTCATTTAAGAGCCTTAGTGCTATCAATTTAAGATTATTGCACTATATTGAGTTTGTTATGAGTGGTTTGATTTGGGTGAGAAATATCATGAGAAAGGGGTTCGTTGAGTGTGAGATGATTGAATGAGAAAAACTATGCATTTGGGCATGTTAATGTACTAGAGAGGCTATGCCGAAATTTGAGTATAAACCCAGGGTGTTTAGTGGTTGTGGTGAGTTTTTATGACCTAGGTTGTACTAGGAGTCATTAAGAGTTAATTTGGTGGAAGTGAAGGAATTAAGGTGATCTTGAGATTTAGAAAGACCTAAAGTTGTCTAGGAGGAATTAAAGGTTAGGTAAGTGTATTAAACACACCAGAATCATGGTATGAAGAATGTTAAGACTTGAGCAAAAATCTGGAGGAAAAGATGTATAATGTCTTATGGTGATTTAGGTATGAACTAGAGAATATAACATTGAGAATTTTGGGTAGCTTGTGTAAGGAGATGGAGATGCTAGTAGTGAGTCAATGAGTGTATACCTTTGATAGTACTGAGTGGATTTGGGTGATGGAGGTGAAAACTATAAGAGGATGTTGTAACTTATCAAGGGAATGACTAGGACTGGATAAGAGAGTATGACCATGTTAATGGTGGGTAAATTGATTAAAGGAGGTGTAAATGTTTGAGAGGAATTTAGAATGGTCAAGTTGAAGGAGAAAGGATGAGTACAAGGCTAAGTAATCGTGTAGTTGGGAGGAACAATGTTAAGGGTTAAGGAGATGGCTAGAAATACATAAGTATATACAAGTTTGGGAATGATGAGTAGTAAGTGTAAAGGAGAAGAAGTTGTGCATGGAGATACAATAAGACCTTGAGAACTTTGAGAAGTTTGAGTTAAGGAAATGAGGATGATGGATAATGCTTGAGGAGTAGTCAAATGGTTGAAAGGAAACACTTTGGTTAGTTTAAGTCTTAGGCAAAGTTTATAAGTTCCAAGTGTTAAGGATCTAGTAAGAATTTGAGTAAATGATTAAGGAGCTTGATGATGGGTTGATTAATGAGTTTGGTGGATGATTTAAAAGGGTGTTGAAGTGCCAAAATGATGTTAGAACATACTATGACACTTATGGGACTTTGGAGTGAAATGAGCATTTAGAAACAAGGTCTAGAGTTGACCGACGTTAGCACCGGCCTCAGCAAGGTCAGTAGGGGTGAAATTTTCAAACGAGGAAGTGTTCTGGTTCCGAATGACCTTGGGACCTCCCTTGCAAGGTCGGTCGGCCCTTATAAAAAATTAAATTTTAAGAATGATGAGTGGCATTAGTAGTCCACCATTAGGAGGGTAATGATGATTAGAAAGGTAAGCATATAAGAACTTAAGATGTTAAGCTAAGTAAATGAATTAAGTGTTTAAGGTTAAGTTATACGGACTTAGTGGTTAATGGTTGGGAATATTAGTGGTTAAGTAAGTTAGTTTGATTGGAAAGTAATTAGCAACCTAAAATTGAATGAATATTTTAGGACTTGTGAATTGAGACTCCGAGGGAGATTAAACAAACGACCGCTGATGGTGAACGGTATGGTTTTCTTGTAGCCTGCTTGCTAACGAGTTCTCTCGGCTTGTGTGCTATTTGTTTATGTGTTCCAACTAAGCAAGATAAAGCATGCAACCGGTTTATTGTATTGTTGCGTGTTGTTTGAAACTAACACAACTTACCTTGAGAACTTGCTAACAGTGTTTAGTAAAGAATTGTGTGAGAATAGAAACACTCCCTAATATTCGGTTGTTATTAACCGAGAGAGGTTTAACTAACAAACATAGTCTTCGAGACTTCTACGAACTCGGACTTGGGGGTGAGGAATCCGAAATGGTGCCGGGCATGCATGTTATTGGTAGGTGGTTGGTACCTATATTTGGTCCAACTTCCTTTGAGACTTGTCTTCAGACTTGTTGCCTATAGTCGAATGTCGACTCAGCCAGCTTGGTTACAGTTCAAGGTGGGAGGCAAGATTAAGATGGTGCGGTGGGATCACCTAAATCCCAAATTTAAGATAAGTTGTTTATTTAACCATGGAGTTAATAGCTCATTGGCTAGGGTTACTTTTGACCCGACAAAGATAAACATTAAGTTAAGATACAACCAATACTAATTAAATAACGGTTGGTATACTAAGACTGAGATAAGACTTGAGACTGAGATAAGACTTGAGACTGAGATAAGACTTGTAATAAGATAAGACTTGGATTAAGAGTAAGGAAATCGTAACTTAAGGAGTTAAAAGATTAACTCACTTACTTGAGGAACGCTTTTAAGTCGTTCGTTGTGTTTGAACTATAATTGTTCATATGTGGTGTGGTGTTTATTGCACTTCTTATTTATGTTGTGCTATTAATCAACTGCATGCTATCGACAAGTAGTAGTCATAGCCCCGTTAGCTTGGGGGCTATAAGAGAATCGTACCAGCAAGGTGTTGACCCCCTCGGGGGTAACTGTTTAAATTTTGCAGGTAACGCCCGTAGAAGATCACCTTGAGAGTAGGCGGGTAAACTTAGGATGGGTTTTATTTTGAGTACGGGATGTGCATGTACACCCGTCTGTTGATATTTGAGGTTGTGGTACTTGTTAGTCCTTAAGATACTTGGAAACTCGGTTGGTATATATTTTGGATAAACGGTTGTAAATGTTTAAGTTCGGTGTTTCTGGTAATTCAGACCGTAGCAATGTCCTGGAGTGTATTAATTCACCTGCGACATTATGTATATGTTGCTAAGCTGCGATAACCACGATCAGATTAAGTTGGGGTGTTACACTCAGTCTGATTTGCAGGTTTAGCTTCTGTTTTGAGATTTGCCTCTATTTTTAGATTTAGCATTTGAATTCTGTATTAGTTTGTATGGCTTTGGGGCCCTTTTGTATTTATCTTCTGTTATGTATTTCAGTTTGGGTTGCTGCCTTGTATTTAGTTCCATTTGCATTTAGCTTCCTCTATGGGTTTGTAAGACAAGAGGTACTTTATGATTAATATATGAGTATATGTTCGTTTTGGGTATTCCTAGTATATCTTGCTGTCTTTTGTATAGTCTTGCGTGTCTTATACATAAGTCTGTGGCGTGTAACGGTCTCTTCCAAGTTGGTTTTGGGGTCATTATAGTTTTGGTCTTAATTTGGACAATTCAGTTTTTAACCGCATAACCGAAATTCAATTTTTGTTTTAACATTTGGAATATCGGTCAACCAATTATTCAAATGCTTACCCTTAATGTCAATGTGTTAAATTGTTGGTTTAATGTCACCAATTAGATATGAAACAATTTTCCAAAGTACTGATCTTTTTCATTGGGGTACGAAATCAAGGTTATTGATCAAGGACGCTGAGATTTGTCGATTACATTACAACATTATGAGGAACTTGCTTTTAGTGCATCGTTTGAATCGGTCTTAGACTAGGCATTCGTTGTTCCACCTATTTGGTTTAGGATTAGTACACAGAGTTTGCTGCTAGCTATTAATGTTCAGTTGTTTAGCTGCAAGTTCAAGAATCAGCAACTGTAGTGTAACACCCCTACAACGCTCCTATCATCTACCGAAGTCGCAGCGGAAATAACCAACCAAATAATAACTATCGCTTTGGTGTTACAACGCCGTTAACCACCCACGTGGTTAACTAGGCAGAATAAATACAAGTGTATCGGTCTGATGATCAGACTCCCGAGCATAGTAACTAACATCCATATATAAACATAACCAACCATACCGAGTATTTAATTTACAAACATCTCCAAACCATCCATAACTGTATAACAAGGTATCAACATGTACGCCTCGGGAGCACAGGCGCATCCCGGGCTCAACAACCTACTTATCCAAAAGTATATCTACCGCCTAGGACCTAGAGCCACTCAGCCTCTTCGATCCTCATCCTGCAATCAAATAAAATATGGGGCCCCCGAGGGGGTCAGCACCTTTGCTGGTATGGTTAACGCGCAGCCCATCGACTAACGGGATACGCGCAACCAATTGTCATATTAACATGGCATTCATTTTAGAACAACCAACATATATATACATATATACCATAGCATAGCAAGGGAAATTGCATAGCATCACAACATCAATACATAACACCATAACTGGTCCTCACAAGGAACCTTCCACCATAGTTAGTATACCATGAGAGCCTAGGGGTTTTACCGGCCCCATGTTAAGCTCGTTACCATCCTCGTTACCGTCCGGTTATATAGAACGGTTAACTTATACCAAAGGCGTGTCGGATATAGTAATCCCGAGCACTCCGAAATAACATACGTATGCCCCTATGGCCCGACGTGAGTCAGTAATTAGCTTTGGATAAGCTAAGGGAAGGTAGAAACCAAATTGGAATACTACCTATACATACACCAAGAGAGCCGAACCGGATATGATATCGACCCCCATCCATCACACGCGTGGCCGGAACAACCGGACTCCTCACTCCCCCGGTTAGCACTTGTTAGTGATCACACAACATTTTGTCAAGTCACATACAAGCAACATTTAGGTCTTGTTAGACACCCAAGGGAAAAGAGTCATAATAACACATCATAATACATAACAACTGTAAACTCCTTTCATGCCTTAATCTTATAAGGTCGTAAACACTCAGAAAACAAACAACACCCAAGCCGGTGTAAACCGTTAGGCAACAGACTGCAAGAAAACCATACCTTGGTCCTTGCCTTGTTTCGTTCCCACCTTGAGAGAATCCTATACACATTAGTAAGGTCGGTTAATTAATTATTTAACTTCACACTTACTATATATTCAACATGCTTGTATGACATGTTTTAATGCCCATCTTACCCTAGGTTACCTTCATTAAATACCCTAGGGTTAACTACATAAGTCACATTCCTTTCTGTTTTTTTTTTTTACATGTTTTGGTCCGACCGACCCACCGTCCGACCCACAACTGGGTCGGACCCTCCCAGTGGTCTTCGGGTCTGAAAAACTTTACCTTGACCGACCCATGTCCGACCCACCATTCTGGGTCGGTCCATGTGCGAACATTTTCCCAACATTTTACAGAGGCTCGACCGACCCATGTCCGACCCACCCTTCTGGGTCGGACCGTCACCGAACATCTTTCCTAACATTTTACAGAGACTCGACCGACCCACAAACTGGGTCGGCCCCTGGGTCGGTCGCCTACTAAACTTACCTAAACTTGCCAATTCTTCACCAAACTTCTCCTAAGGCCTCTTAATGCTTCCTAGCAACATTTGGTAACCTTACATCCACATACAACATCCATGAAACTCATTTTCTAATCCTTAAACCTTTACTTATTTCCTTGTAAAAATTCCTTAACACTTATGTTATTTATACTAGGTTCCTAGATGGTGTTTCTCACCTATGGTAACTACTATCCCAAAATGCTTTCTCCTTAACTTAACATCATCTCCCAAGCATCATCTCTCACACTAATTCCTTATCTCCTTCTTGAAACTCTTTTCCTAGTGTACACTCCTCCTTATTTACCAAAGTTTGCCTAGGTATTTACCTAAGTCCCAAAGTGACTTTGGTACCTACTTAAATCTCAAGATCATGCCTAAGTCCTTATTACATCTAGATGTTTCCTAGTTCATCAAAATTCTTAAAACATCATAACTTCTTATTCATCTCCTACACTTTCTAACTCACCACCAACCTTATGTAACACTTAAAACTTCTTGCTTCTTACCTAAATTTTGACATGGGTTCTCCTAGAACATTGCTAAGCCAAAACACTTTACCTTCTCCTTTAAACACACAAGATCAACTAAAATCATCAAGAACACTCACATACATAATTTCACCAAATTTACACCACATTACAACATAGTGCACATTTAAATTGCATGGCACTTAGGCCCTTAAAATGCATGGCTCTTAGGCCCTTAAAGTGCTTAAATCATAAACACTGAATTTCCACAATATATGCCTTTAACCTGCAAATACACTCAACACACATATGCCCTTTACTAGTCTCTTGAGAACACTTTACTAAGTCATTCCCCATTGGCTCTTTAGATAGTTTTAATAAGCATTATAAGCTCATTTCTCCTAAGGCATTAAAAACATTAGGTTAGTAGATTTACCTCTTTTCAAGATAACTTCTTTCTTGTTTCCTTTAGAAAACCAATAGAGTACTTGCTTCTTGACAAGTTCTAAACAATATACAAACATAATGAGTATTCAAGCTATAGCTTCATCTCATTGTAAACCCTAATTTGACATTGTTTCAAAACATTAATGTAGTTGTTTTACCTTGTTCTTTGAAGAGAGTTTGGGTATACAACAAGAGAGGACTCCACCTAGTCCATGAAGAGTTGAAATGAAGCTAGAACAAAGTCACACAATGAGTTATATCAATGTGTATTTTCGGACATGACAAAAAACAAGAAGGAAACTTGATTTTTGTTTGAGATTCCTTACCTAGAAGTAAAGGAGAGTAATAATATGTAGAAATCCAAGCTCAAGCTCCTTCAATGGTGGAACACCTTGGCACCGAAATGGGGCTCTAGGAGTTTTGAGAAGATAGGAATGAAGAGCTTGATGAGAGGAAGAGATTGGTGGTATTTGTTTTTGATTTGGACAAGTGAGCTAGATTTAGCAAGTGGTCAAAGGTGGAGCTCTAATGGTGATAGTGGTATTACCGTGAGAGAACAAGGAAGAAAGGAAGAAGAGTGGTGTTTGCAAACCGTGGGAATGAAGGAAGAAATGAGAATGAAGATAGAAGTTGCTTTTAGGAGATATTTATTATAAAGTAAAAAGTAGTTTTACTTAGTTTGCTTTAATTACTTATTACCTTAATAGAGAGTGGTGAGTCACCACACTTATAAAAACCGGCCCCCTTTATTAGTATAAGGGTTTTAGTCTTTGTTTGTCAATTTAATTACTTAATACAACATATGTTAAAATAGCTTATAAAAAGTACTATTCACCTATACAAGGCACATAGAAGTGAAATTTTTGATTTCCCACTAATATAGCCACCCAAATGTGATACTATATAGTACACATATATATTTAAGAGTAATGATGGACATTTAGCCATTCAAAACTCATTTACAAGACAATTTTTCAAAAACGTGCTTTAAGACTTCTTAAAGCACATTTTGAGTTTTAACTTGTTTTCAAGCTTGGTTTTCTTTGGTAATTGGTTTAATATGTTCATTAGTATATAAATGAAGTCTTGGTAAGCTCATTAGGCCTTACTCAAGTTTATCCCAAGCTTAGGGCACATTTTAGCTCTTATTGACTTTAAAGCACATTTGTGTTTCCTTTTGTTTAAATTTGTTTACTAAGGTTTCTAAGACTCTTTTTAGTCTTAATATATCATGTTTTAGTGTTTAACCAACATACCAAGGTTTGGGGTATTTCAATCTACCCCCCTTAAAAGAACTTTGTCCTCAAAGTTCATACTTCCCACATATCTTACTATTAGAACACGGGGAACATTTATAAAAACAATACTTCCAACCATCATTACCAATCTTACCATCATTCTTACACCACAACGGACTCAAGGTCCGTAACCAATAATACCATTCAGACACAAAATCATAGACAATGTATACATATACATGTCGTACACAACCATAACCGAAACGGCTCTACCCCCCTTTAAAAGGGGTACGCCCCGTACCTTATACATAGGAACACTAAGAAGCAAACAATGACGGATGCTTCGCCTTCATCTTTTCTTCCAGCTCCCAAGTGGCCTCCTCAACGTCCTGGTTAGACCAGAGGACCTTCACCAGTCTCACGGACTTATGGCGAGTGTCTCGAGTCTTAGTGTCCAGAATCCGTACCGGAGTCTCCACTGATCGCATGGTCGGCTCTAAAGTTAGCCTTTCAGGCTGAAGCACATGAGACGGATGAGACATATACTTCTTCAACTGGGACACATGAAATACATCATGTACCTTGCCCAGCTCGGCGGGTAAATCAAGTCTATAAGCTACCGGGCCGATCCGCTCCGTCACAACATAAGGACCTACATATTTCGGGCTCACTTGCCCTTCTGACCAAAACGAAATACTCCCTTCATGGGGGATACTCTCAAAAATACCTGATCGCCCACGGCGAACTCCAGGTCACGTCGGCGCACATCTGCGTACGACTTCTGTCTATCCTGAGCTGCTTCATATTAGCCCTGATCTGGCGAACTTCTGCCTGAACTTGCTCAAGATACTCTGGTCCTATAATGACCGTCTCACTCGATTCATCCCAGCATAATGGCGTGCGGCATGGTCTACCGTACAATGCCTGGAAGGGAGACATCTTGATCGATGCATGATAACTGTTGTTGTAGCTAAACTCGATCAGATGTAACTTATCAATCCAGCTGGTCTGAAAATCAAGTGCACATGCACGTAGCATATCCTCAAGTGTCTGTATAGTGCGCTCACTCTGACCATCGGTCTGTGGGTGAAACGTGCTCAATTTCAGTTCAGTACCAAGTGCCTCTCGTGTAGACTTCCAATATCTGGATAAGAATCTGGTATCTCTGTCAGATACTATCGTCTTTGGTACACCATGTCTTACAATCTCTTTATCGAATAATTCTGCCAATCTTGCCACTTTCCAGGTATCCTTCATCGGAATGAATCGAGACACCTTGGTCAGTCGGTCAACTACCACCCAAATCATATTTAGACCTCCCCTTGTAGGCGGAAGCCCTACCACGAAGTCCATAGATATGTCATGGAACTTCCACTCCGGCACTGGCATTGGCTGCACCATACCACCAGGCCGTCGGTGCTCAAACTTGACCTTCTGACAAGTGAGACACCTCAACACATAGTCATTTACATCCTTTTTCATTCCAGCCCACCAGAAGTATCTTTTCATACCTTTATACATCTTTGAAGCTCCGGGGTGAATCGCTGTCGTAGAACAATGGGATTCACTCAGTATGCGCTCCTTCAGCTCAGCGCTACTCCTCGGTATACACAATCGGCCATTGAGCCTAATCAGGTCATCATCGTGGAGTCTGAAGTCGTACTTCTGACCCTCGAATGTGCCATCAATAAGCTTCTGTCTAATCTCCACATACTGATCCGTCATCTGAGCACTCCGCACCTCTTCAACCAAGCCAGTATGAGAGACTAGCGAATGGAGAGAGTGTGCTCGGCGACTCAATGCGTCAGCTACCACATTTGCCTTACCCTCCTTATACTGTAAATCGATATCATAATCATTCAAGAATTCAACCCACCTTCTCTGCCTCATGTTCAACTCTTTCTGAGTGAACAAGTATTTCAAGCTCTTGTGGTCAGAATAGATCGTCACACTTACCCCATACAAGTGATGTCGCCATATCTTCAGTGCGAAGACAATGGCCCCCAATTCTAAGTCGTGGGTAGGGTAGTTCTCCTCATGCTTCTTCAGCTGTCGGGAGGCGTAAGCCACGACCTTCCCGTGTTGCATCAACACACAACCCATACCCCTGCCTGATGCGTCGCAATAGACCTCAAAACCATCTGGACCGTCTGGTAATGTCAGAACCGGTGCAGATGTCAGAGCATCCTTGAGACTCGTGAAAGCTCTCTCGCAGTCGACTGTCCACTCGAATGGTGCATCCTTCTTCATCAAGGAAGTCATCGGCTTCGAGACACTGGAGAAGTCCCTCACAAATCTCCTATAGTAACCTGCCAGACCGAGGAAGCTCCTGATGTCGGTAACTGTCTTCGGCCTAGGCCAGGTGCGCACTGCATCTATCTTTGCCGGATCAACAGCGATCCCGGCCTCAGATATCACATGTCCAAGGAATGATACTTGGTTCAACCAAAATTCACATTTAGAAAATTTAGCATACAGCTGATTCTTTCTCAACGTCTGCAATACATCTCTTAGGTGGCTTTCATGCTCACCTCTCGATTTCGAATACACAAGTATGTCATCGATGAAGACTACCACTGATTTGTCCAACTGATCTTGGAACAAACGGTTCATTAAGTCCATGAACTTTGCTGGTGCATTTGATAAGCCAAACGGCATAACGGTGAACTCATAGTGCCCATACCTAGTTCTGAAAGCTGTCTTTTCGATGTCACTGTCACGGATGGCAATCTGGTGATATCCGGAACGTAGGTCTATCTTGGAGAATACTGATGCTCCCCTAAGCTGATCAAATAGATCGTCGATGCGTGGTAAGGGGTAACGGTTCTTCACCGTAACAGCATTCAGCTCCCGATAATCAATACATAGGCGGAGGCTACCGTCCTTCTTCTTCACGAAGAGGACCGGCGCTCCCCATGGTGACACACTAGGGCGGATAAAGCCCTTGTCGAGTAGGTCTCGCAGCTGCTCCTTGAGCTCTGTCATCTCTGCTGGAGCCATACGGTAAGGTGCTTTCGCAATGGGTCCGGTGCCCGGAATAATCGATCTCAAACTCAACCTCTCGTGTGGCGGCATGCCCGGCAGTTCCTTAGGAAATACATCAGGAAACTCCGACACTACCGGCACATCTGGGCTAAACTCAGGGTCTCTCTCTATGTCCTGGACATAGCAGAGGTATACATCATTTCCCCGTCGTACTCACGATACATGGCCATGGCGGTGATGATCTGTGTCGAAGGCTCCCTGGGCCTCTGGCGGTATGATATAGTAACCCCAGATGGACTCCTAAGAAGCAGTCGATGCTCGGCACATAGGATTCTACCCTTGTACCGCTCCAACCAGTTCATCCCGACAATCACATCAAAACCCAGTCCGTCGAACTCTATCAAGTCGATCGGAAACTCCTCATCCATGATTCGAACAACAGCATCTCGGTAGTAGCGGGTACATCTGATCGCTCTTCGACGGGAGAGTGACCACGAAGTCTGGCATCTCTTCACCATCTAACCCCAGCCTCTTCGCAAATGATAGCGAATGAATGTGTGAGGCTCCAGAGTCGAACAAGATCGATGCATCCACGCCATTCACTGGAAAGGTACCGGTGAGGATTGTGCCGCTCTTGCCGGCTTCTGCCTTATTGCAGACACTCAGTATACCTCCCGTTCCGAGTGCACAGCCTAATTCATTGGCAAACTAATAAGTATGGGTAACAACACGTTATATGATTCAAACAACTCCACTTTATTCATTAACACACCTTTTACAACATTCATTGGCTTATACTGTCGCCATGATTCACACTTACAATATCCTTAATACATACTGGTTCACCACATAATTATACAAGGCTTAAAACTGCCTGAAGGTCAAATTCAAACGTCCGGGTTTCATGTGTGTGGCATTGATCACTGCCGACGGTGCGGTATTCAGTTTGATCTTTCTGATGCCATGGTATAGCATCCTTGATTGCCCACCCATGATTAATACATCCCCCGATTTCAGAAGTAGCTTCTTTGCGAGATCAGCACGCTTCTGCTCGCCATATACAAACACAGCGGTATCACCAATGGACCAAGACACCACGGGTACTCCCTTACTTAGAGACTCGGGTGACTCGTCCTTGTCTTGGTGCATACCCAAACGTCCACCTTTCTGGTAGAAGTTTACAATGCATAAATCTGCCTTACACTTGGAATTGATTCCGTCTCAACTTGCTGAGCAATTCCCACGGCGTGGTTAACGACCGCGTGGAACTCCTCTGGTATGCTTGCTACTGTTGCTCCATCTTCAGCTCGTACTTCTTGATATGACTTGGTGTAAGGGTTCCAGTCCTTACCCATGCACATCATCTTCAATTGCATCCTTGCTCCGTTCGGGTATTCGGGTGTGTAGAACCCTCCTGGTTTTGCTCCAAGTTCGTCGCATCGTCTGATGATGTGGATTTGTGCTTCCGGTGTCAGGTATCCATTTAAGAGTATCATACCTGGCTGGATAACCTGACATTGCTCCAATGGAAAGTCGTTGATGTTGATGGCGGTTTCTTCAGGGTTTGGTGCGGGTGGGATTGGATAGCAGATATTGAAGGTTCCTAAGTTTCAAATTGCCTAATTTAGGTGTTTTCCACATTATGTTCTAACTCTTTACTTATATGTTTATACCCTTAGACTTGCTAACACTCATGCATGAAATGCGGTAAGCAATCACTTTTTCATTTATCAGTTTAGGCGGTACCTGGTCTCGAAGAGGATCCTGGTGCCTCAGACCGGTCCACCACATTCAGGGTGGCCTTGCCGGACCCCGTAGCCTTCCCCTTCTGGGATTCAGTGTACTTCCTGTCAGAAGTCTGCTGAGTAATCGCCTTCGGGCCTTCAGTGGTCGTGGTAGTGTTACCCTTCCACTGCCCTTTGGCTTGTAGTTCTGCGTTGGGGTTCGTCCAACACTCAAACTCACGGTGCCCCATCTTCTGGCAGTGGCGGCACCTCACATTATTCCCCTTGCAGTCTTTGCCGGGGTGGTCTCCATTGCACCACTTACAGTAAAAGTGGCGCTCCGGTTCAGAACCCGCGCTAGCTGCTATAACAACACACAATCAATACTCACTTTCCACCTCAACAACATACACCTCAACTAGATACACATGGTTAAGTAATTACCCTTAGGCGGGTAGGAGCGTAGAGGCTTCGCCGCATACGCGTACGTGAGCTTCAGTGGCTCATCAGCTGTGGTGGTCTGGGCTTGGCCCTTGTCACCCTGGTACTGGCCCTTCTGGGGCTGAGGGTAGGGTTTCTTCTTCTTTCCTCCCCCATACCCTTGCTGATTTTGGCCCTCGTTGGTGGCCTTGCGCTTGAGCGCATTTTCCTCGTCCCTCAGACGGACGGTAATTTCAACCTTTGCAGCGGCATGATAGCACTCCTGAATTTTAGGATGTCAGTCATGCCCCGCAAAACAAAACTCACCAACTCACATTAGCATTCACTCATGGTATAAATTGATTCACAATAAGGTACTCTAATTACCTGCAAGGTGGTATACTCAGCTGGCCCCATCCCATAGCGGAGACGGTGGCTCAGTCCATTGTAGAACCGGTTCACCAACACCCGGTTCGAATACCCAAGGTCTGGTAACAGGTGGATAAGGCCGGTGAATGCGGTATAGTAGTCATCAACCGACATCTTATCCCCCTGCTTCAGACTGTCAAGCTCGAGGCGCTTTGCCTCCTGCACATGCACCGGGTAATACTTGGCTCGCAGCAGAGCCGTGTACTCCCTCCATCCAAACTCAGGATCAGTCATCCTGTCCCTCACCAGTTTCCACCAACTCTGTGCCGACCCCTTCAAGTAGTAGGCGGCAAGTCGGACCTTAGCCTCAGCAGGTACGGCCAAAGTCTCGTAGGCGGTCTCCAACTCGGAGATGTACGCCTCTAGCTTACGGGGATCGGTCTCCCCATGAAATGATGGCGGCCTCAGATCAGCCAGCGCCTTGACCCAATTGGTCTCACGTGGCGGTGGTGGTGGTGGCTGAACTCCGGGCTGTTGCCCCTGCTGCACCGCAGCTACAATCTGGGGGACCATCTGGGCTACGGCGGCTGCAACTGCCTCAGCCATAGTCTGTGCCGTAGGGTTCTCGCCCTGGTCACCCATATCTCCAGTACCGCGTCCGCGGCCTCGACCTCGCGGTCTACCTGACATCTGAATTCATATGAATATTCATTAGCATTTTGCTTGCACACTTATCGGTCCAATGGTTATAACATCTTCCCGACAACCAGGTAATTCCACACTTGGTTAGTGGTTAACCTTTCCAAATCGTCATAGGTAACTGTAGCTAGGTTTCCTAACTCGGTATATCCCTAAGCTCGGTATTCTAGTCATCAGAGCGATACTTCGCTCTGATACCACTTTTTGTAACACCCCTACAACGCTCCTATCATCTACCGAAGTCGCAGCGGAAATAACCAACCAAATAATAACTATCGCTTTGGTGTTACAACGCCGTTAACCACCCACGTGGTTAACTAGGCAGAATAAATACAAGTGTATCGGTCTGATGATCAGACTCCCGAGCATAGTAACTAACACCCATATATAAACATAACCAACCATACCGAGTATTTAATTTACAAATCATCTCCAAACCATAATCATCCATAACTGTATAACAAGGTATCAACATGTACGCCTCGGGAGCACAGGCGCATCCCGGGCTCAACAACCTACTTATCCAAAAGTATATCTACCGCCTAGGACCTAGAGCCACTCAGCCTCTTCGATCCTCATCCTGCAATCAAAAAATATGGGGCCCCCGAGGGGGTCAGCACCTTTGCTGGTATGGTTAACGCGCAGCCCATCGACTAACGGGATACGCGCAACCAATTGTCATATAACATGGCATTCATTTTAGAACAACCAACATATATACATATATACCATAGCATAGCAAGGGAAATTGCATAGCATCACAACATCAATACATAACACCATAACGTGGTCCTCACAAGGAACCTTCCACCATAGTTAGTATACCATGAGAGCCTAGGGGTTTTACCGGCCCCATGTTAAGCTCGTTACCATCCTCGTTACCGTCCGGTTATATAGAACGGTTAACTTATACCAAAGGCGTGTCGGATATAGTAATCCCGAGCACTCCGAAATAACATACGTATGCCCCTATGGCCCGACGTGAGTCAGTAATTAGCTTTGGATAAGCTAAGGGAAGGTAGAAACCAAATTGGAATACTACCTATACATACACCAAGAGAGCCGAACCGGATATGATATCGACCCCCATCCATCACACGCGTGGCCGGAACAACCGGACTCCTCACTCCCCCGGTTAGCACTTGTTAGTGATCACACAACATTTGTTCAAGTCACATACAAGCAACATTTAGGTCTTGTTAGACACACCAAGGGAAAAGAGTCATAATAACACAACATATACATAACAACTGTAAACTCCTTTCATGCCTTAATCTTATAAGGTCGTAAACACTCAGAAAACAAACAACACCCAAGCCGGTGTAAACCGTTAGGCAACAGACTGCAAGAAAACCATACCTTGGTCCTTGCCTTGTTTCGTTCCCACCTTGAGAGAATCCTATACACATTAGTAAGGTCGGTTAATTAATTATTTAACTTCACACTTACTATATATTCAACATGCTTGTATGACATGTTTTAATGCCATCTTACCCTAGGTTACCTTCATTAAATACCCTAGGGTTAACTACATAAGTCACATTCTGTTTTTTTTTTTTTTTACATGTTTTGGTCCGACCGACCCACCGTCCGACCCACAACTGGGTCGGACCCTCCCAGTGGTCTTCGGGTCTGAAAAACTTTACCTTGACCGACCCATGTCCGACCCACCATTCTGGGTCGGTCCATGTGCGAACATTTTCCCAACATTTTACAGAGGCTCGACCGACCCATGTCCGACCCACCCTTCTGGGTCGGACCGTCACCGAACATCTTCCTAACATTTTACAGAGACTCGACCGACCCACAAACTGGGTCGGCCCCTGGGTCGGTCGCCTACTAAACTTACCTAAACTTGCCAATTCTTCACCAAACTTCTCCTAAGGCCTCTTAATGCTTCCTAGCAACATTTGGTAACCTTACATCCACATACAACATCCATGAAACTCATTTTCTAATTCCTTAAAATTTACTTATTTCCTTGTAAAAATTCCTTAACACTTATGTTATTTATACTAGGTTCCTAGATGGTGTTTCTCACCTATGGTAACTACTATCCCAAAATGCTTTCTCCTTAACTTAACATCATCTCCCAAGCATCATCTCTCACACTAATTCCTTATCTCCTTCTTGAAACTCTTTTCCTAGTGTACACTCCTCCTTATTTACCAAAGTTTGCCTAGGTATTTACCTAAGTCCCAAAGTGACTTTGGTACCTACTTAAATCTCAAGATCATGCCTAAGTCCTTATTACACTCTAGATGTTTCCTAGTTCATCAAAATTCCTTAAGAACATCAAACTTCTTATTCATCTCCTACACTTTCTAACTCACCAACCTTATGTAAACACTTAAAACTTCTTGCTTCTTACCTAAATTTTGACATGGGTTCCCTAGAACATTGCTAAGCCAAAACACTTTACCTTCTCCTTTAAACACACAAGATCATCTAAAATCATCAAGAACACTCACATACATAATTTCACCAAATTTACACCACATTACAACATAGTGCACAATTTAAATTGCATGGCACTTAGGCCCTTAAAATGCATGGCTCTTAGGCCCTTAAAGTGCTTAAATCATAAACACTGAATTTCCACAATATATATGCCTTTAACCTGCAAATACACTCAACACACATATGCCCTTTACTAGTCTCTTGAGAACACTTTACTAAGTCTCCCATTGGCTCTTTAGATAGTTTTAATAAGCATTATAAGCTCATTTCTCCTAAGGCATTAAATAGCATTAGGTTAGTAGATTTACCTCTTTTGCAAGATAACTTCTTCTTGTTTCCTTAGAAAACCAATAGAGTACTTGCCTTGACAAGTTCTAACAATATACAAACATAATGAGTATTCAAGCTATAGCTTCATCTCATTGTAAACCCTAATTTGACATAGTTTCAAAAACATTAATGTAGTTGTTTTACCTTGTTCTTTGAAGAGAGTTTGGATATACAACAAGAGAGGACTCCACCTAGTCCATGAAGAGTTGAAATGAAGCTAGAACAAAGTCACACAATGAGCTATATCAATGTGTATTTTCGGACATGACAAAAACAAGGAGGAAACTTGATTTTTGTTTGAGATTCCTTACCTAGAAGTAAAGGAGAGTAATAATATGTAGAAATCCAAGCTCAAGCTCCTTCAATGGTGGAACACCTTGGCACCGAAATGGAGCTCTAGGAGTTTTGAGAAGATAGGAATGAAGAGCTTGATGAGAGGAAGAGATTGGTGGTATTTGTTTTTGATTTGGACAAGTGAGCTAGATTTAGCAAGTGGTCAAAGGTGGAGCTCTAATGGTGATAGTGGTATTACCGTGAGAGAACAAAAGAAAAGGAGAAGAGTGGTGGAAACCGTGGAGAAGGAAGAAATGAGAATGAAGATAGAATTTGCTTTTAAGAGATATTTATGTTATAAAGTAAAAAGGTAGTTTTACTTATTTCTTTAACTTACTTATACTTAAAGAGAGTGGTGAGTCACCACTTATAAAAACCGGCCCCCTATTAGTATGAGGGTTTAGTCTTTGTTTGTCAATTTAATTACTTAATACAACATATGTTAAAATAGCTTATAAAAAGTACTATTCACCTATACAAGGCACATAGAAGTGAAATTTTTGATTTCCCACTAATATAGCCACCCAAATGTGATACTAATAGTACACATATATATTTAAGAGTAATGATGGACATTTAGCCATTCAAAACTCATTTACAAGACAATTTTTCAAAAACGTGCTTTAAGACTTCTTAAAGCACATTTTGAGTTTTAACTTGTTTTCAAGCTTGGTTTTCTTTGGTAATTGGTTTAATATGTTCATTAGTATATAAATGAAGTCTTGGTAAGCTCATTAGGCCTTACTCAAGTTTATCCCAAGCTTAGGGCACATTTTAGCTCTTATTGACTTTAAAGCACATTTGTGTTTCCTTTTGTTTAAATTTGTTTAGTAAGGTTTCTAAGACTCTTTTTAGTCTTAATATATCATGTTTTAGTGTTTAACCAACATACCAAGGTTTGGGGTATTTCAACTTTATTTTGATAGTTGTAACTAAATCGATTTAGGGTTCAGAAAAATTAAAAAAAAAAATCTGTAAGTGTGAAATTCGGAAATAGAAGTAAGGTTGGAGTGAAAACGAACGTAGGGTTCTAAAATCATAAATTAGAAATTCGAAAACAGAATGGAAAAAAAAAAGATTAAGGTGTTTGTGGGAAATCGAATTAAGGATTCTATAAAATTCAATTAGAAATTGAGGGCAAAACCGAAATTTTAAGTAATTAAGGGCAGAAATATAAATATTAGCGAATCAGGGGTAAAATGCAAATTAGAAAAAAAAATCGGGTCGAATTGGAGTTTTCGGAAAATGTAAGGGTCAAAGGCCATTTGGAAAAAAAAGGAATTGCTCGAATTAGGAATTTGACCATAATATATAGGTCAAATTGAAATTGGGTTGGAGTAGAGCAATCTAAGTTGGGCTAGAAAACTAAAGCAAACTGGTATGAAAAAATGAAATAAAAATCAGTAACTTAGAACGTTTAATTGGTAGAGACAATCGATAGATTACGTAATGGAGCGTAAGCCCAATTTAAGTGCTCAGTATAATCGGTAGTAGTAAGTGGGATTAAAATGATTAGGAAATTGTTTCGGTAAGTATTAGGTGGTGCTGATTATATGTATATATATATAAGGGGTTAATATCAGAAACTGGTAAGTATATACATAGGTGTATAAGTACATATGTGGGTTTTATATAGTCAGTTGACTAGACGAAAAGGAATTTTATAATTCATACGGAATTTAGAAAATGTGAGCATAAGAATGTATATACATTAGTGTAACATTAAAGTCTGGGAGCACGCCTATATGAGATGCGGTATAATTGGATTTGAATTATAGGTTGGAAATTAGTTGGCCTAATAATGTACTGCCAATAAGGATAGTAGCAATTGTAAAAAAAAAAAAACTTGTATTAAAGAACAATATCGAGATGATGTTGTTAATGATATTAAGACTCGTGAGGACTTATATATGAATATACACATGTGTAGTTGTTGGGAGTTAATTAAGAGAGGTACACATGGTAACATAATGTTTAGGAGATAATTAAGTTATTAACCTACCCGGCTACTATGTTATAGGATCTAGATAGTCGCGAGGTGTTCCACGGATTGGGCGAGTATCGTTTTAAGAGCTAGCCAATCTCCAGGTGTACGGTACAGTTCTTCTTGTGACCTGTTGCTAACGAGGTGTCCCTCGGCTTGTGTGCTATTTGTTTCGGTGTGTGCTCACTAAACAAGATTAAAGCATGCAACCGGAATATTATGTTTTTGTATTGTTGTGTGATGTTTGAAAACTAACACAACATACGTGAGAACTTACTAACCAACGTTTAAGGAATTGAGTGAGACTAAGGAACACTCCATATGGGTTTGATATAAACGAAAGAGGTTAACCAAAAACATGGTCTTGAGACTACTACTACTGGAACTTGGTGAGGAAACCCGGGGATGACTCCGGTCATGCATGCTAAGGAAAGGGGGTCGGTATCTATAGCAGATTTGACTTCGCTTAAGGACTTGTAGCCTAGGGCCGGTTGCCGGCTCAGCTACGATGGACTCCCGTCCAGGGTAGGTGGCTTTAAGATGGTGCGGTGGGATCACCTAAATCCCAGGTTTGGACTTAGGATACAACCATTTCCCTCCAGGAACGGTTTGTATCTGAGAATAAGTTAAGATAAGATTAAGGTAAGGTAAGATAAGTTGCAACCATTCCTTTTTAAAGGATGGTTTGCATTATTAAGATTAAGATAAGCTACATCCACTCCTTATTAAAGGATGGTTGTTTCTAAGATAAGCTAAGACTAAGATTGAGGTGAGATAAGGATGGTCTAAGATTAAGAGGAACATTACTAAGGAGTTAAATAATTAACTCTCTAATTAAGGGAACACATTTAATAGTTCATTGTGTGTGAACTTTGATTGTTCATATCTGAGTTGTGGTTTACTGCACTTTTATTATGTTGTGCATCTAATCAACCTCTATGCTATCGCCAATTAGTGTGGTAGCCACGTTAGCTTGGGGGCCATGAGAGGATCGTACCAGCATTCTTGCTGACCCCCTTTGGGGGCTGTTTTTACTACGCAGGTGAACGTCGGAAGGCGACCGTCATGAGAGTAAGATGGGGTAGACGTGTTACGGGTTAAGTGCGGCCTACGAGTTGTGCATGTACACTCATATGGTACTTTGAGTTAGTAAGATGTATAGGATGTGAGGGGATTGTAGGAAGAATATGTATTTGGTTAAGGTTGGTATGTACTATTGTTCGGTATATTCTGTCAATCAGACCGTGGCAAGGTCCTGGAGTGTATTGAATTCCGCTGTGACATTTATATATATGTTGTTAAGTTGCGAGACCACATTTGGATTGAGATGGAGTGTTACAAAAAGTGGTATTAGAGTGTAGTTACGCTCTGAAGACAAGAATTACCGAACTTAGGAGAATATTGAGGTTGAGATTGAGTTATGGGTTAAGGGTTAGGAGGTAGAGTGAGAGGTGCGTTAGTCAGGACTTCCCGGTGTTTACCGGATATCCATAGTACCTAGACCCGCCCTCCACGTCCCTAACCCTGAATACATGGAACAAACGCCAGAGAGAAGAAAGCCTTCTCCTACTCGGAAAAAAAACCGATCTGGCAGTTAGTTAACAGTAAGCAAAACGAGAAACATCTTGTTGAGCAACAGTTTATGAGAACTTGAACGTTTTAACTGAGGCGCAGCGGTGAAACAGGCGCTATCAAGGGAATTCTACCAGTAAGGGAACGGTAATTACCGGCAACATGGGTCGACATTCTACGCAGTCGAGTTACACCGCAACACTAATGATAAGAAAAGCACTATGAGTGCAACATATAAGAAAAGATAAGCGACATGAGTACCGAACAGCGGTCCGAGTGAGCATAACAGTGGGATAATACAAAGCGTAAGGGATAAGATTACTGGAAAGTCCAGTTAGAAACGGGAACTCCAAACCCCATACAATGAGGAAGGTTACAAGACCTGGCCGACATAATGCGGACGACGGTAGGAACTCATACAATTGTATACCGAAATAGGACTACGATGTAGTGCCTAAAGGAGAATCATTACTTAGTAACCACAACAAAATGTGTGGAGACAGGAGCGAGGATTAAGACATAAGAAAATATTAAGGGGTTCCCTCAGAAAGAGGAACGCCCTGATAAATGACAGTACTGTCAAACAACAAGGAAACTGCCGGATGGCCAGTTATCCAAAATAAGAGATCATCGAAGGAGTCCCGAGGACTACCAATTACATGGGAATTAGAAGGAAGTACCACTACCGACGCACACATTACCGGTAGCCCATCTTGCATGGCGCACTTGCCATGGCAAGTGCTACCACGGTTAAGCTACACGGAAAGCCATCATGGCGAGATAGTAGAACGCTACAGTCGTAGTACATATTAATACTGGATTGCAAATCCATAAGAACCAGAGGATAAGACCTTGGAAAGGCCTGACGGCCTGACCATAACAAGATGAGTCGACACACCAGTCAGCAGGGAGCTGAACTTGGTTGGAATGCTAAACGGTATAAATATCAGCAACGGTACAACCTACCACAGTAACAACTGACAGTACGGGTAGGAACACCAATCCCAAACCCCAAGAGGAAAACTTAAGAGATCACTCAATAATCCGACCAAAACACTACGTAAGTAACAACATACAAGGAATGTATTAAGAGATACAATGAAGGCAGTCGACAGAACGACTTCCAGCAGGAACGGGATAGAACTCCCGAGATGACCATTAAGAATACCAATAATAACAATCTTCGTTGAATATGTCAGTAAACCCCAAAAACAGGGACATGGAATAAACTTAAGCAGTAATCTACCAAGGATTAAAGACATACAACCCCGAGAGAGGAAAACTCAGAGGACTACCCCCCACAGAGCGGGCATAGTCGAGCCGAACAAACTGGTGAACGACGGTTAGCATTACTACCTAACTCATTAACACCCGAGTATGATTAATCATTGACGGGTGGTGAAGCCAACGAAAGTTGAACACAGCATCGAGATGGAGACACATGTTAGCTAGTATAAATATCCAACGGAGACACAGTAAGGCCAATGCTTAATACGAATACATTCTATGTGATCGAGAGTATCGTTGTAGACACCGAATAATGTCGGGTTACCTGAGTGAACTTCCATAGTGGGAAGCAGGATGCAACAACTTACCATGAAATCCAATACCACATCAATGATGTAACCTGACATATAATGGAATACAAAGAACTAGAAGTTATGAAGTTAATCTGCTAATGAGCTAGATTACAAACAGTGAACCGACCACCGACTCTCACTCAAAAGAAAATTAAACACTAAGGAGCTAATGACAAATGAGTTAGTAAAACAATCACAAATGAATTATAAGAGCTCTTATGTATTGTCATGGGACTATTGTTGTGTGTATTTGCAGGTTGAAAGCTTTTATATGTGGGAAATTCAGTGTTTAAGTTTAAGTCATTTAAGGGCCTAAGAGCCATGTCATTTAAGAGCCTTAGTGCTATGCAATTTAAGATTATTGCACTATATTGAGTGTGTTGTGAATGTCCACCAAGGACGTGATTAACTTGGGATTGATTTGAGGGGAAAATCTATGCATTTGGGCATGATAATATAGTAGAGAAGTCATAGCGAAATTTGTGTAGAAACCAAGTGTATTAAGTATTAAGTGAGTTACTATGACCTAGGACTTACTAGGAATCATTAAAGGATAATGGAGTAAAAATGAGTGAACTAAGGTGTACTTATGAGGTAGAATGACCTATAATGTAATTGAGGAGGAATTGCCAGGAAAGGGCACCAATGAGAATAATGAGATAGTACATTGGGAGGGGCGGAGAACGAACCATTCCTTTTAGAGAGGGGATACCTCTCCTTGTTGTGAGGCCATGAGTGGGAATAAACCCCTCAAAAAGGGCTTTCACTTATTAGAGATAGAATGCACTTTTGTTAGAGAATGGGAACTGTAAACCTTGATATTACCTTAGAACATACCAGATACACTTGAATAATAAGGAAGGCTGCAGAGACAGACCTCATATCCAACACCCAGGATTTAAAAAAATCAGTAATCGTCAGAGATAAACATTAGGAGTGCACAGTATGGCATGTCAAGTGACCAATGCTTAGAAGAGCTTGTGATTCAACGGATGATTTCTTCAGTAACCGGTTAAATTACATGGTAAATAACATCATAAAGGATGGAAACACCTTCGTATTAAGAGATAATAAAAATTACAACACTGTACGGCAACCGCCATACACCAAAATTAGAGAACTCCTAGTGTGTTTACACCAATGAGGGATTGAATATAAGGTAAGATGTTAGAATAAGTGAGTAAGTAGTTGCACCATCAATGGGCAACATGGTAAAGGCCAACTACCACGGTAGCAGAGGTCCTAAGGACAATATGTGTATAAGAGGATTAAGTTATGGTGCGCAGTAAAGCGACCATTATGTATAAGCTGTCAAATGATGACACAAAGGCAATTAGATTTGTAAGCTAAGACTGACATGAGTAAGGAAATAAGATGATAGACGAACTGTGCATTGACGCCAGTAGTCTAGATTATGTGAGGTAAGATTTCTTAGGAAACATAATAGAACATGCATGAGAAACAAGATAAGAGGCTCTATGGAAAGAGACCTCGGTTACTAAGAGATCGAGTTAGTACGGAATACAGAAAGGAGCTACAGCATACTATACCCAAGAACACAATAAATGAATTTCCCTTGATTAAGTTCAAGAAGAACAATAAGTGTTATTATGGAACGATGAAAGAGGAGATCGACAACAGAATACTTCATAGTTAGCAATAGCTAAACGTGTGACAAACACTACGAGTTTACTAAAATGAGACGTGGGACGACTGCACTCCACAGGGGCTTGCAGGCCTGACAGGCTCATTTATGAGTTAGTTGGGTAAGTTGTAATGTACCAGTAAGGTACCCCATGCATGTAGACGAGTGGTGCAAGAAACACGGGAAGTAGTCGACTCTGTACCACGGTCAACGACGCAAGATCAGACAAGAGCAGCTACCACCACAACGGTTGAAGAGAAGGAATACAGTTGAATCAACGACACAAAGGAATCAGAAAACCCAATTCAGATAGAAAATAATTAAGAACTATGAAGTGCGAAGAGCACGGATTGTTAAGTACAGACATTGGACATGTCTTAAGACATTAGAGATTAAACTGTAAAGCGCAATAAGCACTAAACAGTAGCTTCAGATTAAGAATCATCCTCAGACCAAAGGTCAGTTGGAAAGAACGATTTAGACACTTAAGAGAACACTAAGAGTACGAACATAAGATCTTTAGGGAGACTGGATAGATGAGTTACAACTCATTAAGGCCGTGTATATGTAAAGATAACATGTGTCCATTGAGGGACCTTTAGTACTAGATCATAAGCGTGCAAAAGGATATACAATACTATAAAAGGATAAGGAAGGCAAACTAAGCCTAAGATTATAGCGCAACGGAAGCTAGCAGATCAGTACCTTTGAGATTAGACCAAACTAAGTTAAGAAAAATGTATAAGTACCGTTAAGAATCCTTGATACAGAGACTAAGCCATTAACAGAGTTATGACCCTCTGATCGAATTATAAGTGAGATAGATGACATGGAAGCTAGAATGCTTGGTGAGAATTAGACATCTTGAACCTATGTTCAAGGATTATATAATGTGGATTACGTGGGCGTAATCCATTTTAAGGGGGGTAGAGCGAAAACCGCTTAGCGTATGTTTATGTACTTAGTACGTAAACTACGGTGTGCATAGCACAAAATAATTTGAGAATTTGTTTTACATAAACATTTTGAGATTAATTATGGTTATTGCGCACGGAAGATGCGAATACCATACATATTAAGTACCTATCTTGTTAACTCCGGTGTGAGTACAAGTTAAGTGAATTAGTGAAGAGGATTAAGGAGACTTAAGGAATATATGAGATATGAGTCGATATGAAAGTATGTGTGAGATAAGAATAAGATAACACTATGAGATATTATTCGATATGAGTGTGAGGTAGGAAATAGTAATGTCATGAGGTATAAGATGGTAAGAATTGGTATTGAGACTGATATAGAACTTAGTAGGAATGAGAGTCCTGAGGTAATTACTAAGAGATGAATTGGAAATGATCGATGGACTGAGTCCACACCTTGGAGATGAATTGATTATGATTAGAAAGACTAAAAAGATAGAAAATTGGAAATGAGTGAATTATTTGATGCTTGAAAATGACGTGGGAGGTGGAACTTGATTTTCTAGGGATCAAGGGAAACCGAACACAAATTGGGGTGGAAGGATAGTTCAACACTGATGCTGATCACATCAGGGTTGGATGATTCCTGAAACTCCCTACCAGTGGTCACAATTAAATCACGCTAAGGATATAGGCTTTAGGATAAAATGAAATTGGAGTTGATTGTATTTTCAATTAGAGGAATTATTCCTCACATGACCTCGTAAAAAGGATTTCCTTTTTACTGAGTCTCGCCCATGAAGTCGAGGACGCATGAGCCTTAGTCTTCGGACCGGTGACATGGGGAGAGCAGAGTTGTTTTGTATTCTAGCCCATGAAGGCGAGGACGAGTGTGCCTTTGTCTACGGACCGTTGACATGGGAGAATACGATGAAAATTATGTGATTGTTTTAACCATCAAAAGGAACAAAGGGAATTTTGAGTGTTATACATGCTGAGACATGTTGTGTGGTATTTGTAGTATACATATATGATAGACCATATGAGTCTGTAGGTTTATATATACATGAACATGATCTATATGATCTATGATATGAAGTTATCCGTGTATTCTAATGATATAAGATGCATGGGAACTTTGGGGACAAAGTTCTTTTAAGGGGGGTAGATTGAAATATCCCAAACCTTAATTACTTTAATTAATCACAAATTAATTAATCAGAGATTAAGGAATTAAATATCCTTAAATATGTGAAAGGACATAATATAATATTTAATGATACCCAAAAAGGTCGTTAGGAAACGTTAACGAAACCTAAAACGACGTTAAGGAGGTTTAGGAAAAAGAAATATAAATGAAAATAAAACTAATCGTTTTACCTCGAAAAACATGTGACGAATATTTTAGAAGTGAAATCGAGGTCGTGGACACCTTATAATATTATTTGGATAATTTTAGGGGCATTGGAAAATTGGTTAAACAGGCAGAATAAAAGACGTCGTGTTTTCGCCAAAAAAAATGGCGAAAACGCAAACCAATTAGGAATTAAATTATAATTAATTAAATTTATAAATAACAATAAATTTTTTTTATTGTTTGAAATTATAAATTTGGAATCATGAGATGATTCGTCTCGTTAAACGGAACATCGTGTTTCAGACAACATGAAAAATAGGCTTAAAACGAGTTAGAAACGACTTATATATGTAACAAAAAAAATAGGGCCGACCCGCCCAAAAGGACTGGGCCGGCCCAGCGACTCTCTCTATTCTCGGTCACACCAACCTGCCTCAATTAACAAAGAGCCAGCCCAACTTGTTTTAATTCCAGTACCGGTAATGTACCAAGCCAAACAAACAAAGAAAATAACTTCATTCTCTTCTTCTCACGGTAATGCAAACCCTAACCTGTGCGCCTCATCCCTCTCTTTCGATTTTCCTCCTCTCATTCATGGTAACTTGCGAACCCTAACTGGTAAAGAGGAACATTCACACTGCCTCTCTTCATTTCTTCCCGGTGCCGCCCACCCCTCTCTTCGGTTTCTTCAAAAGAAAATCACAACTCTAATGGCAGAACAAGGAACAAAGCTCGACACCCTTCTTCTTTTCGGTTCCGCCACAGTCGAACATGGAACATGGCTCTGCGCCTTTCCTTTCTCCCTTCCAGAATCGAGAGGTAAGAGCATATTTCCTTGGTTTTCATTTGCCTTCTCTGAATTTGTGGTGGCTCAACCTTACTTCCTTCCATTTCCTTCTTGTTTCGTATAAGTAAACTGCCAGAGACTTGTGCCTTGATCAAATCTGGAGAAAAACCGTAGCGAACTGAGAGGAGCCGGAATTGGAGCCAACCGCTTCTAAATTTGCAAAGGTGTACATCTTTGTCTATAATTGGGGTCCGAAAATTCTGATGTTTTTTTTTAGTGTTGTTCAAACCAAAATCTAGGTTAGAAATTAAACTCCTTTCCCTTCTGATCTTGGCGCTTAATAGCCGGATCCCTTGCGAAGCTTGTACAAATTCTTGCTAGGTTATGTGTGGTAATTTTCGATTTTGTAGTTGTATTTCATGAACCTTGGGCAACATTATGTACTGGACTTTATTTCTGATAGTTATTTTTTTTCTGTGTGCGAACAAGAACCCTAAATCGATTTAGGGTTCAGAAAAATTAAAAAAAAAATCTGTAAGTGTGAAAATTCGGAAATAGAAAGTAAGGTTTGGAGTTGAAAAACGAACAGTAGGGTTCTAAAATCATAAATTAGAAATTCGAAAACAGAATGGAAAAAAAATGATTAAGGTGTTCTGTGTGGAAATCGAATTAAGGATTCTATAAATTCAATTAGAAATTGAGGGGCAAAACCGAAATTTTAAGTAATTAAGGGCAGAAATATAAATATGAGCAATCAGGGGTAAAATGCAAATTAGAAAAAAAATAGGGTCGAATTGGAGTTTTCGGAAAATTTAAGGGTCAAAGGCAATTTGGAAAAAAAGAATTGCTCGAATTAGGAATTTGACCATAATATATAGGTCAAAATTGAAATTGGGTTGGAGTAGAGCAATCTAAGTTGGGCTAGAAAACTAAGCAAACTGGTATGAAAAAAATGAAATAAAAATCAGTAACTTAGAAAGTTTAATTGGTAGACAATCAGATAGATTACGTAATGAGCTTAAGCCCAATTTTAAGTGCTCATGTATTAATCGGTAGTAGTAAGTGGGATTAAATGATTAGGAAAATTGTTAGGTAAGTATTAAGGCTGGTGCTGATTATATGTATATATATATAAGGGGTTAATATCAGAAACTGGTTAAGTATATACATAGGTGTATAAGTACATATGTGTTTATATAGTCAGTTGACTAGAACGAAAAGGAATTTTATAATTCATACGGAATTTAGAAAATTGTGAGCATAAGAATGTATATACATTAGTGTAACATTAAATTCTTGGGAGCACGCCTATATGAGATGCGGTATAATTGGATTTGAATTATAAGGTTGGAAATTAGTTGGCTAATAATGTACTGCCAATAAGGATACTAGCAATTGTAAAAGAAAAAAAAACTTGTATTATAAGAACAATATCGAGATGATGTTGTTAAATGATATTAAGACTCGTGAGGACTTATATATGAATATACACATGTGTATATAGTTGGAAGTTTAATTAAGAGAGTTACACATGGTAACATAATGTTTAGGAGATAATTAAGTTATTAACCTGCCCAGCTACTATGTTATAGGATCTAGATAGTCGGAGGTGTTCGACGGATTGGGCGAGTATCGTTTTAAGAGCTAGCCAATCTCCAGGTGTACGGTACAGTTCTTCTTGTGACCTGCTTGCTAACGAGGTGTCCCTCGGCTTGTGTGCTATTTGTTTCGGTGTGCTCACTAAACAAGATAAAGCATGCAACCGGAATATTATGTTTATTGTATTGTTGTGTGATGTTTGAAAACTAACACAACATACCGTGAGAACTTACTAACCAACGTTTAGTAAGGAATTGAGTGAGACTAAGGAACCCTCCCTAATATGGGTTTGATATAACCGAAAGAGGTTAACCAACAAACATGGTCTTGAGACTACTACTAACTGGAACTTGAGTGAGGAAACCTGGGACTGACTCCGGTCATGCATGCTAAGGAAAGGGGGTCGGTATCTATAGCAGATTCGACTTCCGCTTAAGGACTTGTCTTCGGACTTGTAGCCTAGGGCCGGTTGCCGGCTCAGCTACGCTGGATCCCGTCCAGGGTAGGTGGCTTTAAGATGGTGCGGTGGGATCACCTAAATCCCAGGTTTGGACTTAGGATACAACCATTTCCCTCCAGGAACGGTTTGTATACTGAGAATAAGTTAAGATTAAGATTAAGGTAAGGTTAAGATAAGTTGCAACCATTCCTTTTTAAAGGATGGTTTGCATTATTAAGATTAAGATAAGCTACATCCACTCCTTATTAAAGGATGGTTGTTTCTAAGATTAAGATAAGACTAAGATTGAGGTGAGATAAGGATGGTCAAAGATTAAGAGGGAACATTACTTAAGGAGTTAAATAATTAACTCTCTAATTAAGGAAACACATTTAAGTCGTTCATTGTGTGTGAACTTTGATTGTTCATATCTGAGTTGTTGTTTACTGCACTTTCTATTATGTTGTGCATCTAATCAACCTCCATGCTATCGACACTTAGTCGTCGTAGCCACGTTAGCTTGGGGGCCATGAGAGGATCGTACCAGCATTCTTGCTAACCCCCTTTGGGGGCTGTTTTTACTACGCAGGTGAACGTCGAAAGGCGACCGTCATGAGAGTAAGATGGGGTAGACGTGTTACGGGTTAAGTGCGGCCTACGAGTTGTGCATGTACACTCATATGGTACTTTGAGTTAGTAAGATGTATAGGATGTGAGGGGATTGTAGGAAGAATATGTATTTGGTTAAGGTTGGTATGTACTATTGTTCGGTATATTCTGTCAATCAGACCGTGGCAAGGTCCTGGAGTGTATTGAATTCCGCTGTGACATTTATATATATGTTGTTAAGTTGTGAGACCACATTTGGATTGAGATGGGGTGTTACATCAAGGGCTATATATATTGAGGAAATTCAGTGTTTAAGATTTATACATTTAAGGGCCTAAGAGCTAAGTCATTTAAGGGCCTAAGTGCCAAGCATTTTAAGTTTATGCACTATGTTGTGATGTAGTGTAGTTTTGGTGTATGATGTGTGTTAAGATGGTGTAATGATAATTTAGGTGTTCATGGTTGTTTGATGGTGAAAAACTAAGTGTTTAAGTGTTACAATATACTAGAGAATCCATGGCAAAATTTAGTGAAGAACCTAAGTGTTTAAGATGTGTTAAGGAGATTTCATGACTAAGGAAGCACTAGGAAACTTTAGGAGTTTTTTTGATGAGAAAGAGTGAGTTTAAGGTGTTTTTATGAGTTAGAATGACTTAGGCATCATCATGGAGAATTTGGGAATCAAATGAATGTCTTGGGATATACTTGTGTATTTAGGACTTAGGCAAATATTGGTAAACAAGTAGGAAGGAAATAATGTGTTGGAAGAAGGAGGCATAAACTTGTGAAGGAACTGTAAGTAGTTGCTTAAAGGAATTTTAGATGGTGAAAGATGCTTGAGAGATGATGTTATAGTGGTGAGGAAACATTTTGGCATAGTGGTTATAATAGGTATGAAACACCACTTGGAAGCCTAGTGAAAAACATTACAAGTGTTGGCATTATTATAAGGAAAATGCATAATGACTAAGGTGGAAATTGGTGAGTGATTTAATGAGTTTAGTGGAGGGCTTAAGGTGTGTTTGAAGTGCCCAAATGAGGTTAGAACATACTAAGATATATGGGGTGAAGTTTGGAGTCAAATGGGAATTTAGAAACAAAAGTCTGGAGCCGACCGACCTTAGGGACCGGACCTGCAAGGTCGGTCGAGCCCAGTTTACACTACCGGAAAGAGTTTCTGGAATGGACTGACTTTGGGGACCGGACTTGCAAGGTCGGTCGGGCTTGTATTTTGTGTACGAATTGAGTCTCTGGAATGGACCGACCTTGGGACCGGATTGCAAGGTCGGTCATGCCTAAAGTTTTGTATGAGAATTAGTCTCTGGAATCGACCGAACTTGGGACCGACCTTGACAAGGTCGGTCGGGCTAAATTTTCAACGGGGAAAACTCTCGGGAAGGACCGACCTTGGGGACGGACTTGCAAGGTCGGTCGGGGTAAAAATTTTCAACGGTAATATGTACTGGAATGGACCGACCTTGGGTAAGGTCGGTCGGTAAGGTCGGTCGGTAAGGTCGGTCGAGCCAAAAAAAAAGAAAACTTTAAGATCAAAAGATGTTAATTGGTGTTAGGGTACCCCATTAAGAGGGTAATGATGATTAGGAACCTAAGGACCTAAGGAATTAAGTTAAGTTAAGTATAAACCTTAATGTTTAAAATTAAGTTTATAAGGTTAAGTGGTAAGGACTTAAGAGGGTATTGAATGGGAATCTTTAGGGACTAAGTGAGTTAAGTAAGGTGCAAATAACTAATGGCCTAAAAATGAATGAATGTTTTAGGTTTGTGAATTGGGACCCCGGAGAAGGTTAAACAAACGACAGTCGACGGTGAACGGTACAGTCTTTCTTGTGACCTGCTTGCTAACGAGGTGTCCCTCGGCTTGTGTGTTATCTGTTTATTTGCTATGACTAAGACAAGCTAAAGCATGCAACTGGTTATACTTGTTCTCGTTGTGAATGTGTTTTCTTTACACTAACCCACGAGACTTGAGATTGTTACTAACTAAGTTTAGTACTTATTGAGTCAAGAAGAGGAGTTAAATATTGGTATCTGTTGGTTAATACCCGTTAAGGTTTAACTAACACATGGTTTGTAAGATTTTCACTAACTGGAACTTAAGGGGGGAGTGAGGAACCCGGGACTGACTCCGGTCATGCATGCTAAGGAAAGGGGGTCGGTATCTGAATTAGATCCGTCCTCCGCTTAAGGACTTGTCTTCAGACTTGTTGCCTAGGGTCGGTTGCCGGCTCAGCTACACTGGACTCCTGTCCAAGGTAGGTGGCATTAAGATGGTGTGGTAGGATCACTTAAATCCTAAATTTAAGATAAGATACAACCATTTCCATTCTAGAAACGGTTTGTATACTGACATTAAATAAGGATAAGACTGAGGTAAGTTAAGGTGAGCTGAGGATAAGTGGAATCAGGTCTGGAGGAGGTTATTACTAACCCACTTGATAAGGGAACGCTTGAGTCATTCATTTGTGTGTGAACTATGTATGTTCATCCGTGGATGGTTGTTTATTGCACTTCATATTATGATTCTGTATCTAATCAATTTCCATGCTATCGACAATTAGTCGTCATAGCCCCGTTAGCTTGGGGGCCACGAGAGGGTCGTACCAGCATTCGTGCTGACCCCCTATGGGGGCTATTTTAACACTTGCAGGTAAGCGGCCCATGAAGTTACACCATGAGAGTAGGAGCGGTTAGACTTAGGATGGGTTTTTATTTTGAGCACGGGATGCGCATGTGCGCCCGTCTGTTTATATTTAAACTGATGGTAGTTTATGTTGTTACTTGAGATACTTGAAACTCGGTTGGTGGGCATTTTGGACGGTATGTATATTTTTGATAAGTGTTGTAAATTAGTAAAGTTCGGTATGTTCTTTTGATCGGACCGTGGCAAGGTCCCGGTGCTAGTTTATTCCGCTGTGATCATTGTGATTAAGTTGTTAAGTTTTACGATAACCACGATTGGCTTTGGACGGGGTGTTACAAAAAGTGGTATCAGAGCGTAGTTACGCTCTGATCAAGAAACACCGGACATAAGTGACCACCGAGTTAGGATATAAGTTAAGATATAAGTATTGGGTTAAGGGTGTGAGAAATTAGAGTGAGTAGAGCCAGATGACCACTATTAAGGGTGGATCGTCTTTACTGTCTACGGACGACACAAATTCTTGAACCGAAACCGTTGTGGATACAAATCTAATGTGAGTTGTACTTATTCAGATGTCAGGGAGGAGACAAGGCCGAGGCCGTGGTCGAGGCGATGAGACTGAGATACTGGGAGGGTAGACGATCGCAGAGATCGTAGCTACTGCTTTAGGGCACATAGGCTATCAGCCTTGTGTGGGAGCACCACCTCCACCGCCACAGCCCCGGGAACCAAACTGGGTGAAGAGTCTAGCTGACCTTCGACCCGTACGCTTCAAGGGGGAGACTGATCCCTCCAAGCTTGAGGCGTACAAATCAGCTGGAGACCGCCTTCGAGACCCTTGATGTCCCAGCTGGGAGCAAGGTACGTCTGGCTGCGTTCTACCTGAAAGGGGCGGCAGGCGATTGGTGGAAGCTGGTGAGGGCCGAGCATGAGGCCAATCCAGAGTTCGGCTGGGAGCAGTACACCGCGTTGCTACGAGCTAAGTACTATCCCGCCCATGTCCAGACAAAGAAGCGCCTACAGTTGGATGCGCTTAAGCAGACCAACAAGATGACGGTGGACGAGTATTACTCGGAGTTCACCACCTTGCTCCGTCTTCTGCCAGGTCTTGGATATTCAGACCAGATACTGGTGGACCGCTTCTATGGCGGGCTTAGCCATCGACTCCGCTACGGCATGGGGCTGGCGAGCTATACTACCTTGCAGGTAATGAGAATGGTTGAGGTATGAGTAAGTAAATGAGTAAGATTTAGATTGTGAGAAATAAGAGAAACTAATACTTTGGAAAGCAGGAGTGCTATCATGCCACTGCTAAGGTTGAGATAACCGTTCAGCTGAGGGACGAGGACAATGCTAAGAGAAAGAACGTCGGGAAGAGCACCGAGCATGAAGGGCAAGGAGGGTACAAGAAACAGAAGTACCAGCCTCAAGCCCATAAAAGTCAGAACCAGAAAGGGAAGGAGGAAAAGGAGAAGACTCCAGAAGAGCCACTGAAGTTGACATATGCATATGCAGCTAAGCCCCTGCACTCAAGGGCGCCAAAGGGTAAAGAATTTAATATTGAGTGAAAGAAGAGACAATATAGCAACCGTTTAAGATATGAGTACTAATATTGTGATTGATCAGGATCTGAGACTGATAAGGGAGCCGGTGGTGGCTATCAGCGACGCTACATCTGTCTGTGGTGTCACAAGTGTGGAGGGTAATTTTTCGGTATGAGGGGGGTCTATCTAAATATGATCTGGCTGAGAAGTCTAGATCCTAAAAAAAAATGCCACTCTGTGGAGGGTGAAAACCCGTTATTCTGGCATCCCTCAAATACCTACTAAATCGTCCGTCTTTCCCAGAAAGCATATGGGGAGTGTTAATGAACACTACACCCGCTCTCAATGGGCTCCACGCGGACTTATGCCCTAAGGGCGGAATTGACTAGAGTCGCCACCTAGTTTAACCTAAGATACTAGGAAGGAAGGGAAGGAGGGTTCTGAGAACCAATGGTTGACTCTGAATTTGTTGCCTATGGATAGGACTTATCTGGTCAAGCCAGAGATTCTATGTGGGTTCGCACTGGGTTACACCCCTCAGAAGTGGCGACGACCACGACTTTGGATTGGTGCCCGAGGAAACCTCGGTCTCCAATTGTCGGGATTGCCTTCTTTCAAAACCTTTTTAGAGAGATTCATTTAAAAGCCAAGGATAGGATTATGACGGGAAGAGAGAGAGAGGAAGAGAGAAGAGAGAGGGGTGAGGGAGAGAGGATAGAGGGGGGGAGCAGATGGAGGTGAGAGGAAGTGAGAGCAGAGAGACGGAGGAGAGAGAGAGAGAGAGAGAGAATGAGTGAATGAGGCAAGCTTTTCTGCCAAGCTAGCGCCAATAAGAAGAATTGATGAATTCGAATGCGTATAGAATGGAGGATTGTAAAGATTCCGATGTTAAGGAAATGATTAAGATTGGGAGTCCAATGGTTTGAATTTTGCAGGAGCCGAAGAAGATTTGAGTATCTTGACAGGTATGAAGAACACCTTAGAGTGGGAACAAGGTTTTTTTATTGGAATGGGGTCGCACCCTAGATGGGCTGCCTACGTACTCAACTCCCTGTTGAGATCAGACCTTACGTAGTTCAGGGTTTCGAGAAGTTTCGAGTTTAAGATGTTAGTCTGTGAGACTCTCGGATCTGTGAGACATTTGAAACCTTGAGATGTCGAAGTCTGTGAGACGCTTGGGTCTGTGAGACGCTCGGGTCTGTGAGACACTCAGGTCTGTGAGACATTTGAATCATTGGAATAACAAAGTCTGTGAGACGCTCGAGTCTATGAGACATTTAGAGTGTATAGGAAATTGGAATGGAATTGGAACTGAATTGAAATCGAAGTTGAATCGGTGTTGAATGAATATTGATTTGAATTGGAATTGAAGTGAATTTGGATTTGAATGAGTTTGGGATTGAATTGAATTGAGATGAATTTGGAATTGAATTGAAATGAATTTGAATTGAATTGAATTTGAAATGGGTTTGATTTGAATTTGGTTTGGGCCGAGATTGGAAAACGGGTCAAGTCAAAGTTCAGGTTGATTGAAGTAGGGTCGATAAAAGTTAGACTGGTCAAAGTCGGGTTGGTCAAAGTTGGATCGAGTCAAGGTCAAAGTTCAGTCAAGTCAAACCTTCAGGTCAAACTTGGGGTCAAGTTAAAGTTTCATTCAAGGCGAATTGGGCCTTGTTGGGGTTTCAGGTCAAATGGGCCTGGTATGCACTTTTGGGTTGAATGGGCCTTGTTTAGGCTTTTGGGCTGAATGGGCCTTGTTTAGGCTTTTGGGCTGAATGGGCCTTGTTTAGGCTTTTGGGCCGAATATGCCTTATTTGAGCTTTTAATGGATTTGGGTCGAATTGGGAATGGGACCAAAATGGGTTTGGGTTGAATTGGGCTTGGGCCCAAAATGTGTTTGGATGAGTTTATTTTTTATTTTAGAAATGGTCCAAAGGTGGGCCTTATTTGATTTAGGGCAAGATTAGGCTTTTGATTTTGAATGTTGGATTTATTTGATTTTTGGGCCTTATTTAGGCCTCGGGTTTCTTTTCTCTCTTTTTTTTTATATTTGGGCTGAATGGGGATTTGGGTTGGATTGCAACTTGGGCCGGCTAATATTTTGGGCTGAATTTGAAATGGGCCCAAGGTGGTTATTGGGCTGCAATTGACTACTGGGCCAAGCTGAAGGCCTAAGGTGAATTGAGATTTGGAATTGAATTGATTTTTATTGGGCTTTTGCTTTGAGATTTTGACATTGATTTCGATTGATTTTTTTGTATTATGTTACAATAATAAAGTGTGGTTTGGGTTTAGGGATCATCCAATTTATTAGGTGGGACCATGGCTCACCTAAATCTTAGGATTCACCCACTATCCTAAGGCTTGGTCCTAAAGGATAATAACTAGGGCTTAGCAATAGTTAGAAACGAATGAAACTGGAGTAGAAATAGATCACAATGAAATAGATATAACATTACAAGCCAAAGTTCGACAGAGAAGACAAAAGTTTTTTTTTAAAAAAAAGACAGAGAAGACAAAGATTAATCACGCCCAGGATCATTTATGTTTTCCTTTCATCTTCCTTTTTTTTGCTTCTTTATCTCGTTAAGGACCTAGCAAAACCTGGAAGTGATATGCTGCTAATCAACTTTAAGTTCGTGCAAATTTACAGGGTAATGTTAAACCCAGAACAGATCTCTTTGTAATACACAGATGACTCCACATTAAATTGAACATACCAGATGCACCAAATGAATTCAAAAAACTTAACGTGATGTGGTTGAACAGATTAAACCAGAAGCAAGGCAATGATTCTAGCTTAAACAATTTTCTTTTCTTCTGTTTTAATACTGTACAGCTCTACGCGATGGGCATCTTCTTCTCGTGCATATTATCAGTGGTGGGTAACCGAATTAGAATAAGCCAAGGACGGAGCATTCAAAGAAACCTAAAAGAAGGCATCACGGCAGCATAACTCAGAGATTCAACGCTAAGATGCTTAGCAACACACTATCCTGCTGTCGTAACTAGCCATATATACCACCAGATTGTTCATCTTTTCCCCTAGGCTTCGTTCTCTCATACTTGTAAGCAGTAAACTGAAGTCGAATCAAACACACATGCTTGCGACTCATTTCTCATGCTAAAAAAAAATGCAAATAAACTAAGGACAGAAAGAACAAGGTCCACGATTTTTGTCTCACGCATCGCACAAATAATCATGGTTCATACAAGGGAGATGTTAAGGAAGGCTATTGTGGTTAGGATGAAATACCAGTAGGATGAGAAGGATTTTACCTGCAGGAAAAGTAGAGAACGATAACAAGCAAGGAAAACAGACGGGTTAGTTTTACACATAACCGAATTGACAAAAGGTAGAAGGAGGGAAAGGCACTAAACGCAGGTATGTTTGAACTAAATACAACCCATTTTCAAGTTTGAGAATAATCCACCCTCATGAAAGATGCAATGTTCTGTATGGAGCAACAGAGCCATACCTACCATATGGAGTGCGTATGACAGAGAGAACATTCCGCTTGGACTCCTTTTTGAAAATGTACAACCCGTGAATAATCCATAGACAATGCAAATCGAGCAGATAAACAAGGCACATATTAGGTTTGAGAAAGCAAATAATCGGGTATACAAAACTGACCTGAAGCTAAAATCCCTTCTGTTGGCACTTGAGAACACATTTTTGAGGTTGATACACATGTTTCGAGTGAGTAGTATAGGGGCGTTTCACCAACCTTGATGATAAGCTATCAACATTAAGAAATTTAAAGAGAATGTGAACATAAACTAGATCAATCAAACATGCTTCCTAAAACCAGAAAGCGGGTGAGTGGGGGCGGCAAAAGGTCAAAGATCCAAGTTTGTACTTCGATGTTACAGACCTCCGAACCCCAGAACCCATGGTGAGTTTGGACTTCATCAATCTACTCTCGAACATATACAACAAAAAGAAGAAACCATAAAACGAAAACTGGGACTAGGAAGAAGGAACGTCGGTACAAACTTCGGGAATAAACCCGCTAGGCCGTGTTCTCATCTTCAGATCCATCGCTCTTAGTTTATCAGACAAGTAAAGATGATTCTCAGAAAAGGTAACAAAGGCATGAGGCATAAATACGAAAAACAAAGTATGGCAGTGAAGAATGAGAAATGGGATGGATCATGGCACTAAGCATCGGTACTTCCCCGATGAAGCCATCCTTCGCGCCATTCTCCTGGTCGGAATCACTTGGCGATTGAAGTTTGTAGAAGGAGAAGAAGAAACAAAAAGAAGGAAGAACGAAAGGGGAAAAACACAACGTCGAAGGGAGAACAAAACGAGTTCAAAATCGTTGCTCCTTAACAAGAATGGACTTACTCCGTTGATAGAATTGAAAGGATGAGAAACTGTGATGAGGAGGTCGAAAATTGAGTTTACCGGTGAGTAATACGGTGAAAGTGGTGGTTCTGGGAAGATACTTCGGTGACTATGAAGAAGCAAGGTGAGGAGGAGTAGTTTCTTCTGTTTTTTTTTAGTTTCGCATGTAGGTCGTTCAAGGGTTGGAGTTACCGGCATGGGTATTGAAGAAAGCGTGAGCGAGATTAGAAAGGCCGATCGGGATCTGTACCCTGGGTTTTATTTGGAGGTCCTTTATAAGAGAAGGACTAGGGTTTTTCAAGAAGAGTCTAGGTGGGTTCATTTGACTGGGTCAGGGTTTTCATTTGGGTATTGGTAAAAATCGGACCCAACTAATGACTAAAAAAAAAAATTGGAAGGAAAAGGAAAAACATATTCCTCTCTATCTCACAGTTTGAACCCAAGACCTATAGTATCCTTTCCATACACAGTAACCACCCGAGCTATGACATAATTTAATATATAGATTTAAGAAATGACATAAAAGTTCTAATTTGAACTGAATAATACTTTAAAAAATGCTATCATTCTTAATGAAATATACAGGAAGACGAGAGAGTTTAATCTAGTAAAATGAATGTTTTCTTTTTTGAAAAGTCATGAAATCATGGAATGTAGATAAACAAAAAACATCGTAAAGTATAAAACAAAATGGATTAAAATAACAATAACTTCATGAAACGATGAAATAGTACTATTGTGATAATATACAAGTGAATGTAACACAAACAGATACCGAGTTAGATATGTACGAATAGTGAAAGATAAGATTGGACACACAAGTAATAGAATAAAATAAGATAAGAGGAAATTTAATCAAATAAGCAACAAAATGAAGTACACAAATAGAACTAATAATAGTAAAGGCCACGTAAAATGATATAAATAACAATGAAAATAAAGATAATAAAATAGAAAGTAAATGCTAGAAGACAATTAAAAGTAGCAATAAATAAGATAAAGAAGTAGCAAAATAAAAGATAACTGAATATGTAAGCAAATAGGCACCGGGACAAAAAGGGACGGGTTTAAAAACTGGATTGTCGTTGGGAAATTCATTTTCGGAAAATCGTGTTTTTATGAAATGCTGTGGAAAAGACTATTAAATGATGGTTTCGGTTTGGCACGCATGTCAATACATTTTGAAAAAGAAAGGCGACGACCCCTCTTATTTTATTATTATTTTTAGGAATTTGCTTTATGAGGTGAGAATTTTTGGTGTCTACAGATGGCTCCCCTTGATTCAATTCTGCAAACCCTTGCAGAATTGGATCAAGGTTGAGAGGGCGCCAAAAATTCTCACTACGGTTTATGATTTGTTCTTGTGGGTGCAGGTGCACGGGGACTTATGACGGGTCTAGAATGCGACTGAGAGTACGAGGACTTAGGAGTGCCTCAACTAGACCTCTTGATATCTAGCTATAGGACTTATGACGAGCCTATAATACTAACAATCCGATTTCGCTTAGGGTGCACGAGGACTAAGGAGTGCCTCAATTGGACCTCTTGATATCCTGCCCTAGGGCGTATGATGAGCCTAGAATGCGATTGAGAGTATGAGGACTTAGGAGTGCCTCAACTAGACCTCTTGATATCTAGCTATAGGACTTATGACGAGCCTATAATACTAACAATCCGATTTGGCTTAGGGTGCACGAGGACTTAGGAGTGCCTCAACTAGACCTCTTGATATCTAGCCCTAGGGCTTATGATGATCTTAGAATACAAATTCAGTACCATACTAGTAATGCAATAGCTGTCTAGCAGGTGTAAAACGAAAGATGCGACCGCACTAGTGGCGCAATAGCTGCCTAGTGGGTGTAAAACGAAAGTGTGACCGCACTAGTAGCACAATAGCTGCCTAGCGGGTGTAAAATGAAAGTGCGACCGCACTAGTAGCGCAATAGCTGCCTAGCGGGTATAAAACGAAAAAGCAACCGCACCAGTAGCGCAATTGTTGCCTGGCGGGTGTAAAATGGAAAAGCAACTGCACCAGTAGCGCAATAGCTGCCTGGCGGGTGTAAAATGGAAAAGCAACCGCACCAGTAGCGCAATAGCTGCCTGGCGGGTGTAAAATGAAAGTGCGACCGCACTAGTAGCGCAATAGCTGCCTAGTGGGTATAAAACGAAAAAGCAACCGCACCAGTAACACAATAGTTGCCTGGCGGGTGTAAAACGAAAATGTGACCGCACCAGTAGCGCAATAGCTGCCTAGCGGGTGTAAAACAAAAGTGTGACCGCACTAGTAGCACAATAGCTGCCTAGCGGGTGTAAAACAGAAATGCGACCGCACTAGTAGTGCAAAAGCTGCCTAGTGGGTTATGAATATGCATTAGATTGTGAATGAACTTTGTGGGTATATGCAAATGATATGCGATGTGAGGTGTTTTAAAACAAGTGCACTGGTTAAATCGAGACTCCCTGTTTGTAGGTGGAGATTCTTTTTTTACGAGTTGATGGCTCCAGAGTTGCTTCAAAGATATGCGATTGCTCCAGCATGTGTTGATGGCTCCGACATGCGTTGATGGCTCCGGTATGCACTGATGGCTCCGGTGTGACCAATGGTATCGGGGTGGTTGGTGGGTTTGATACGGTTGGTATGTTTTTGATGAATGTGATCATTCTGGGTGGTTGGTGGGTTTTGATGTGATTGAAATACTTCAATGTAGTGGGTAGATTTGGTTGAATTTTTTTGAAGTAGTTTGATGGCTCCAGCGATGGATTTATTGTGATTTGATGAAGTTGTCTGTGGACTTCGTGATTGGTCCATTTATTGTGGGTGAACGAACTCTTCCATAGGAGAATGGTTGGACACGGTCGGATGGCTCCGGGATAGCTTCAACATGACTGCAAGGGGAAAAGGGAAGTTTTTCCTTTGAGGTGGTCGCACCCTGGACGGGCTGCTTACGTACTCAGTTCTATATTGAGATCAGACCATACGTAGTTCGATACTCTGTGGGCAAGACCCTGGTGACGAAATGGCTCTGACAGGGATTTGAGGTGGCTCCCGTATTATTCTCGAACTGTTGGGATGGCCCCTGTGTATCTCTATGGATGGTCTCAATGTCTGAGGATGGCTCCCGCATGGCTCCAACTTGGTTCGAGATGGCCTCGATGTTGCTCCAGGGCTGGTCTTGGTGTGATTCGAGAATGACACAGGATGGCTTCGGGTGGCTTCTGTTTGGTTCGATGTAGCTCAAGTATAGCCCAGAATGGCTCCAAGATGGTTCGATATAGCTTGATGAAGGCCAAGGATGGCTCTAGTTGACATCTTTTGATCAACAGTTACGCTTCACAACTGCAACTGAAGTCGACTTTCAACGAGACTAGGTAGAATTCTTACCTGTTGGATGTTGATGATGAAATGATTATGGTGTATGCAAATATTAAATTCTAGACATGATGCAAAATGTATATGCGGGTTTTAGAGAGAAGGTGCGGTCCTATCTCTATTAATATGAGGTTTACGAATATAAGACATCTTCAGTTTGATCTTGAGTGATTGTTGAACTCGAATGCATGAATCACTTTCCTCTTACGGAGGGATACGGGTCAATCTCTCGTGAGTATGGTCGTGTGTGCCAATGTCGTGATGGTACTCTTGATGCTCAGAGCAGTATTTTCACTAGAATTTCTTTCGAGGTTCTGGACTTTCGGATCTTTACAAATTCCTCACCTGCAATGGGTTTAGCAGTTTATGATTTGGTGCTTCGATCAAAGAGTCACTCGCACTCAGAAGACCTTGTGGGTTAAGGTCACACTCATTCTCTCATAGTCCCTGTATTGTGAGGTGGGACATGTTGATAACAAGCACGAAGCTTATGATTCATGTTTTAGATCCGATACGTTCAGTTAACGCTCACCAACTAACGAGTCAGAGGTCTTTTATTAGGTTATAACGGGGTTAATGGGTATGATGTATGTCGCATGGGACTGGAGGATTTATTTGGGAATTGTGAAGATTTTGTGCAATAGAGGATATGTTTCGCCTTTGCCATGGGTGGAATGATTATACTGGTTTTGATAACCTTTATTAATTTCTACAGGACATCATTGGTCCTTTGGATTTGGCTTCCTCATTCTTGCTCTTTTGGTGTACGGTTTTCACTTTCTTCTCGCTTTTGTTTTTAAAATTGCATTTGGTTCATCGATTTTCTCAAGCATCCTTTGCTTTGTATTTTGGCTTTCAGCTTTGGAGTTGCATTGACTCATTCATCTTCTTGAGCATTTTTGGTGTTTGGCTTTGGAGTTGCATTGACTCATTGGTTTCTTCGAACATTTCATTTGTTGCTTTTTTGTGAAAGATGGTGAGGGAGGGGCCATGGCTCCGGCTCCTTCGAGATCCTCTATTGCAAGGGTAAGTATGTATATGTCGGGTGGCATGTTGTGGAGTTCGCAGGAAAAGGTTTACCGTGAAAGGCTCAGCGGGGCTCACTAAGGGATTATGTACAGGGGAGTCAAAGCTTTTTTGTTTTGTGGAAATTTTTATTCCTAAGTGTCTCGTCATTCTCATTAGTCGATGCTTGTTTTCTTACTATTCTCAGATCTTTGCATGAATCACAGTTTGTGTCTTGCTATCGACATTGATCTTGCTATGAAATGTTCCTCTCGATGTGCTACAGGAATGCACATGTCGCTCATGGTTTTACCTCTATTGGCTCTCTCTACCTTCCCTCATCGCTCAGTAGATCGTCCAATACACTCAATTAAAATTCCAGGGAAAATACCGCTCTCCGCATGCTACACATTTTGTGTTGTGGGGCTGATTCTGATTAGACCCATGTCTGAGTCGACGGGTTGATAGTTCAGTGGTTCAGGCACTCTGTTCAATCAATCTCTCAAGATTTCCCAAAGATGTCATTTCGATACGCGATATGCCCATGCAACTATCTACAATGCAATATATTGTCGTAATATGGAATTAATACATATAGGATGCATGAAGTATTGACAATGAAAATGATTGAATTTTGGATTTTGGCTGAATGTTTTTGTTTTGGATGCAATGCATGAATGATAAGATTACACCCAGTCTCGCTTGAGTCGGTTTCAGTTGAGGATCCACGATGTTCATCTCGCCAATAATGGTTCTTCAGGCGGTCAATTGCTGAGTGGGTCCCGGAAGAAACGTGTTCCCACATGTTTTAGCTGTAAATCGAACCTTGACCGCTTAAGGAGTGGTAATCCCTATATTGCACCAGTCAATATGATAAAACTGACTTGTTCTTCTTGTGATTCCTGGGTAGGTCGAATAGAAAAAAAAAGGGAGAGGGATGGGATGCAACCCTTCATACTCTTTCATTACAGTTGTGAATAAAAACATGATTCAACTACTTTTTGCCACTATCAGCACATGGCCATGCTTAGGTCGGTGATGCTTCGGGAAAGTGTGCCTTCGTGGCCTAGGACAGACGTCTTAGCTCTAAAGAAGAGACATCTCCTCTGTCTATCAGCTCTTGGATTGCGTTCCTTAGTGTGGTGCACTCGTCGGTGGCAAGCCCATGAATCCGATGATAATCACAATATTCCTGTGGATGTGGCCCAAGCTTCTTCACCCTCAAACTGGTGTTGTAATGTGTTAGGTAACCTCCCTCGGTTAAAATTCTCCGAGCTTCACCAAGGGACATTCCTAGACCTGAATGCTGTCTTTGAGAGTCATGTCCGGCTTGGAAGTATTCTCCTTGAATGATTGTTGGTTTTGGATCTTTGGTTTCAGCATCTTCCAAAGCAGTCATAACCGCCATCAGTCGTCTGAAGTCACATATCCCTAGATATTTCAACCGATGGAGGTACACATCTTTCAGCCCGGAAATTACCATTTGCACTTGCTCCTCCTCATTAGGTCGGTCATTCATTTGTCCGGCCTTCATCCTCCATCATTTTATGAATTCTCTCATGGGTTCGTCATAACTCTGGCGTGTGATTTCTAAATCTCTTCGTGTAACTTCATGATGGAAATTGTCGCCATATTGACAGAGGAACTCTAAGTACAGGTCTTGGCTTGACTTTCCGTTTAGATCTAAGCTCATGACCCAGGAGTAAGCAGGTCCTTCCAGATAGAATCTAAAACATGCAACTTTTAACTCGTCGGAAAGGCCATGAAGGTTCATGAGTTTATCATATTTGTCGACATGATGCCTCGAGTCTCCAATTCCCTCATATTTCACCATCTCAGGCAAACTCATGCCTTTTTGTAGACTAGCATTAGGGTATGGGTTAGTTGGTTCCCAACCGGCTGACTTAAAACGTTGGGTCAGTTCCAGTTCCGCCTTCAATTCTTGCACCAATTCTATCGTTGGAGTTGCTTTGTGATCAGGGTTTTGGATTGAAGTGTAAGTTGTTTCAAGGTGGTTGGTGTCAAGAGATTGAAAGGGCAGGGTTGTTCCTGGGTGAAAATGTCGGCTAGACTTTGACGAATGAGGATGTGCTTGCCGATGAAGGATATGTTTGTGTGTGGGCAAGGGGAAGTTTGGGCCAAAATGCACCATGGGGGAAGATGGGGCTTGGGTCTTTCCCTTATCACAGACCAATTGTGGTTGCCAATTTCCTCTGGTGGCGGTTGGGGTTCTCAGAGAGAGCGTGAAAGTCCATTGCTTGAAACTCATAGGCATCGTATGCAGAGTAAGTTGGAGACTCCTTGTAACCGCTATCTGACTCGGCATAGGCCCTAGTTATTCTTCTTTGGACACCTTCTTCTATCCTCAGGTTTTTCTCCAAGTCATCAGCAAGGTCATGGGTCAATTCTTTGTGAATAAATCGACCCTCTGACCGCCTGATCTTTCTCGTCTTCTTTTCTTTTTTTTGCGTCACTCTTTCAATCTTACTGGTTTCTTCTTTCTTTCCGGTTGCTGATTGTCACGAACACCTGCACGCAGATTAGAATGGAAGGAGAAGAGGTAATGTCAGTATGCTTTGCTAAACAAAAATTTGTAATGTGATGAATGTGAATGGTTGTTGATGCAAAAACAACTTCTATTTACCTTTTGAAAAACTTTGGGAAATTCATGTAGTTTGAATGTCATGGATGTGAGAATATGATAGGTATCAATTTATCTCATTTTTTGAGGGGATATATCCGCGGATACCGCATATTTCACCCTATAAAGCAAAGTTTTAAGAATGATAGACAAAGCGTGAAGGGTCATGTTGTTTGTTCTTTCCTTTAAACTAGACGTGTATTCCAAAAAGAAACCAGGTTTTTGAAAAACAATTTTGAAAAAGCGTGTTTTCGAAGCGGTGGATTTTCTCAATATGAATTTTGATGCTCGGTCATACGCAAATAAAATAGGGAGTGAGGAACCCAATACACATTTGTTCTAAATAAATTCAAAGGGAATATATAATACCTATACACCTAATCTATTCAGAAATGGATGAGAGAGAAAAGAAACATAGGGGAAAATCCTATACATCATCAATCCAAAAAAGTCATTAATAAGGGGGAATTTGAGCTAAACTTCTTCTGAACTCCTCTGGTCCGTCTTCGGGCTTCTGACTAACTGCTCACGCTCGAACTCCTGGTTGGCTGTACGCTCGTTCTTGACCGACTTCTTGCTCGTCTTTGAGCTCCTGACTGACTGCTTGCTCATCTTCGGGCTCTTGACTGGTTGCACGCTTGTTTTTGGGTGCTTGACCAGTTGCTCGCTTGTCTTCGAGTGCTTGACCGACTGCTGGCTCATTTTCAGGCTTTTTGCAGTGAAGCAAAACCATGACCAAACAAAACGGGTTGGTGTTCTTCTGGTTTTCAACAGTTTGAACTCGAACCGGTGTCGCTAGCCTTCATGTCGCTTGACTTGGGTTGGTACACCTCTGATTTTGTATTTGAACGGTTGGTGTTGGTCTTCATATCACTCGGCTGGCTCCACGAGTTGGTGCGCCTCTGATTTTTAGCTCGATCCGCTCCGACGAGGGGAATGAGAGATATTCTTGAGAAAGGAAAAGGTGAATGATCAAGCACAAAATCTTATGTGAAAATCCACCACTTTGTGAAAACACGAAATGACTAGTATGCTCCACAGTAATGACCGCTGCTCTTGAAGGTGGGCAGAACTTCAAAAAAAGCGGGTCACGACATGGGGACTAAATCATTTATTTTGAAATACGTTTGTGAAAATCAACTTTGAAAACAGTTTTGGAAACTATTTTGAAATAATGTTGGTGAAAAATGTTGTTTGAAATTCGTTTGTAGAAAATAAGTTTTTTGAAATCTATTTTTGAAAATTGTTTTGGAAATAACATTTTAAAGATGAAGTGACAGGTTTTAAAACCCTGAATGTTTATGAGTGAAATTTAGGCGAGGTTCTAAATAAAATGAGCTCGTAAGAAAGCTTTAAGGGACACACAAAAGAGAATTCCGAACATTTTAAAAATAGATTGGTTTGAAAAAGCGGTTTGCACACATGTATAGCATAAAGTAAATCATGGCTGTATTTAATGTGGAGTTGTAAGTGTTAATGTTGGGATAATCACTTTCCAGGTCAATTATGATTCCGTCTCACCGGGGGAACCGTCATCCCTTCACTATCATCTCTCGGGGTTTTTTCTCTGCTATGACTTTGTGGGGCACGTTATCAAGAAAGTCCGGAGTGCTTAAGTTCAAAAGGTCAGGACACCCGAGATTATAAGGAAACATACGCCACGACCAGTGATGATCCGACAACACCCCACTTTTCGAGAAACTCGGGGGAGTACTGCATGGGGTCGGGTCTCTCGTCATCCACACGGTCAGGTATCCGGTAAATACGGGATCCTCTATGGACGTGTAGCGTGACATTGGGCTCTAGAGACACCCGTGGTGCAGAGAAAAATGGAGAACTTAGCCCATGCAATCTTCAGGGTAAGGAAGAAGGGTGGTCAGACAAGCGGCATACAAGGGAGTGACTACCCATAAACCCATCATAGACACCGGATTAGGCAACTGGACACTGAAGGCTCATGGTTAACTATATGCTGGTTTTGACTCGGATATGGAGGACATTTTTGGATCATGAGCCTGCAGGGCATAGATCGATGACCATCTTGCCCCGTGGGTTTAGCCATTTATATAAATGACCCAGCTCATGGGGAATCAACCGTGGACCAGTCGGGATCCCGTGACTCGTGGATAAATTAGGTGACACAGAGGAATGCATGTCCTAAGCTACCCTCCCAATGCACCCCACAATCATAACATAAATATAAGAGCAATGAAGTCAGTACCAACCTATTTGATAAGAGTTTTATCTTGAAAGTGATTCCAAATTGGTTGTTTATTAACCTAAAGGGAAGTTAGCTTCATTCAATCCTAAGTGTCTCTTTCTAATCGTGAGCTAATTATTAACCCAATTGTTGTAATGTTTGCTGAGGATCTAATAAGTCCGAGCGGTCCTCATCAGCTACACACTCTATGTGTGGAGTAGAATAATCCTAGAGGCTTGGAACGGATTTCTTGAAGGTTTTGAAAGAAGTGGGGAAGTCCAGACAATTTTGAATGGAGTTCAGTCTTCCTTGAGTTTGAGAAAAACTTACTCAAGTTTTCCCCAGTGGAGTCGCCATTCTGTGGAGGGTGATTTTTCGGTATGAGGGGGGTCTATCTAAATATGATCTGGCTGAGAAGTCTAGATCCTAAAAAAAAATGCCACTCTTTGGAGCGTGAAAACCCGTTATTCTGGCATCCCTTAAATACCTACTAAATCGTCCGTCTTTCCCATAAAGCATATGGGGAGTGTTAATGAACACTACACCCGCTCTCAATGGGCTCCCCGCGGACTTATGCCCTAAGGGCGGAATTGACTAGAGTCGCCACCTAGTTTAACCAAAGATACCAGGAAGGAAGGGAAGGAGGGTTCTGAGAACCGTTGGTTGACTCTGAATTTGTTGCCTATGTATAGGACTTATCTGGTCAGGTCAGAGATTCTATGTGGGTTCACACTGGGTTACACCCCTCAGAAGTGGCGACGACCACGACTTTGGATTGGTGCCCGAGGAAACCTCGGTCTCCAATTGTCGGGATTGCCTTCTTTCAAAACCTTTTTAGAGAGATTCGTTTAAAAGCCAAGGATATGATTAGGACGGGAAGAGAGAGAGAGAGAGGGAGAGAGAGAATGAGTGAATGAGGCAAGCTTTTCTGCCAAGCTAGCACCAAGAAGAAGAATTGATGACTTCGAATGCGTATAGAATGGAGGATTGGAAAGATTTCGATGTTGAGGAAATGATTAAGACTGGGAGTCCAATGGTTTGAAGTTTGCAAGAGCCGAAGAAGATTTGAGTATCTTGACAGGTATGAAGAACACCTTAGAGTGGGAACAGGGTTTTTTTATTGGAATGGGGTCACACCCTAGATGGGCTGCCTACGTACTCAACTCCCTGTTGAGATCAGACCTTACGTAGTTCAGGGTTTCGAGAAGTTTCGAGTTTGAGATGTTAGTCTGTGAGACTCTCGGATCTGTGAGACATTTGAAACCTTGAGATGTCGAAGTCTGTGAGACGCTTGGGTCTGTGAGACGCTCGGGTCTGTGAGACGCTCAGGTCGGTCAGACATTCGAATCATTGGAATAACAAAGTCTGTGAGACGCTCGAGTCTATGAGACATTTAGAGTGTATAGGAAATTAGAATGGAATTGGAACTGAATTGAAATCGAAGTTGAATCGGTGTTGAATGAATATTGATTTGAATTGGAATTGAAGTGAATTCGAATTTGAATGAGTTTGGGATTGAATTGAATTGAGATGAATTTGGAATTGAATTGAATTCGAAATGGGTTTGAATTGAATTTGGTTTGGGCCGAGATTGGAAAACGGGTCGAGTCAAAGTTCAGGTTGATTAAAGTAGGGTCGACCAAAGTTATACTGGTCAAAGTCGGGTTGGTCAAAGTTGGATCGAGTCAAGGTCAAAGTTTAGTCAAGTCAAAGCTTCAGGTCAAACTTGGGGTCAAGTCAAAGTTTCATTCAAGGTGAATTGGGCCTTGTTGGGGTTTCAGGTCAAATGGGCCTGGTATGGGCTTTTGGGTTGAATGGGCCTTGTTTAGGCTTTTGGGCTGAATGGGCCTTGTTTAGGCTTTTGGGCTGAATGGGCCTTGTTTAGCCTTTTGGACCGAATATGCCTTATTTGAGCTTTTAATGGATTTAGGTCGAATTGGGCTTGGGCCCAAAATGGGTTTGGGTTGAATTAGGCTTGGGCCCAAAATGGGTTTGGATGAGTTTATTTTTTATTTTAGAAATGGTCCAAAGGTGGGCCTTATTTGATTTAGGGCAAGATTAGGCTTTTGATTTTGAATGTTGGCTTTATTTGATTTTTGGGCCTTATTTAGGCCTCGGGTTTCTTTTCTCTTTTTTTTTTAATATTTGGGCTGAATGGGGATTTGGGTTGGATTGCAACTTGGGCCGGCTAATATTTTGGGCTGAATTTGAAATGGGCCCAAGGTGGTTATTGGGCTGCAATTGACTACTGGGCCAAGTTGAAGGCCTAAGGTGAATTGAAATTTGGAATTGAATTGATTTTTATTGGGCTTTTTCTTTGAGATTTTGAAATTGATTTCGATTGATTTTTTTTGTATTAAGTTACAATAATAAAGTGTGGTTTGGGTTTAGGGATCATCCAATTTGTTAGGTGGGACCATGTCTCACCTAAATCTTAGGATTCACCCACTATCCTAAGGCTTGGTCGTAAAGGATAATAACTAGGGCTTAGCAATAGTTAGAAACGAATGAAACTGGAGTAGAAATAAATCACAATGAAATAGATATAACATTACAAGCCAATGTTCGACAGAGAAGACAAAAGTTTTATAAAAAAAAGATAGAGAAGACAAAGATTAATAACGCCCAAGATCATTTCTATTTTCCTTTCTTCTTCCTTTTTTTTTTGCTTCTTTATCTCATTAAGGACCTAGCAAAACCTGGATGTGATATGCTGCTAATCAACTTTCAGTTTGTGCAAATTTACAGGGTAATGTTAAACCCAGAACAAATCTCTTTGTAATACACAGATGACTCCACATTAAACTGAACAGACCAGATGCACCAAATGAATTCAAAAAACTTAACGTGATGTGCTTGAACAGATTAAACCAGAAGCAAGGCAATGATTTTAGCTTAAACAATTTTCTTTTCTTCTGTTTTAATACTGTACAGCTCTACGCGAAGGGCTTCTTCTTCTCGTGCATATTATCAGTGGTGGGTAACCGAATTAGAATAAGCCAAGGACGGAGCATTCAAAGAAACCTAAAAGAAGGCATCACAGCAGCATAACTCAGAGATTCAACACTAAGATGCTTAGCAACACACTATCCTGCTGTCGTAACTAGCCTTATATACCACCAGATTGTTCATCTTTTCCCCTAGGCTTCGTTCTCTCATACTTGTAAGCAGTAAACTGAAGTCGAATCAAACACACATGCTTGCGACTCATTTCTCATGCTAAAAAAAGTACAAATAAACTAAGGACAGAAAGAATAAGGTCCACAATTTTCGTATCATGCATCGCACAAATAATCATGGTTCATACAAGGGAGATGTTAAGGAAGGCTATTGTGGTTAGGATGAAATACCAGTAGGATGAGAAGGATTTTACCTGCAGGTAAAGCAGAGAACGATAACAAGCAAGGAAAACAGACGGGTTAGTTTTACACATAACCGAATTGACAAAAGGTACAAGGAGGGAAAGGCACTAAACGCAGGTATGTTTGAACTAAATACAACCCATTTTCAAGTTTGAGAATAATCCACCCCTCATGAAAGATGCAATGTTCTGTATGGAGCAACAGAGCCATACCTACCATATGGAATACGTATGATAGAGAGAACATTCCGCTTGGACTCCTTTTTGAAAATGTACAACCCGTGAATAATCCATAGACAATGCAAATCTAGATAAACAAGGCACATATTGGGTTTGAGAGAGCAAATAATCGGGTATACAAAACAGACCCGAAGCTAAAATCCCTTCTGTTGGCACTTGAGAACGCATTTTTGAGGTTGATACACATGTTTCGAGTGAGTAGTATAGGGGAGTTTCACCAACCTTGATGATAAGCTATCAACATTAAGAAATTTAAATAGAATGTGGACATAAACTAGATCAATCAAACACGCTTCCTAAAACCAAAAGGCTGGTGAGTGGGAGCGGCAAAAGGTCAAAGATCCAAGTTGGTACTTCGATGTTACAGACCTCCGAACCCCAGAACCCATGGTGAGTTTGGACTTCATCAATCTACTCTCAAACATATATAACAAAAAGAAGAAACCATAAAACGAAAACTGGGACTGGGAAGAAGGAACGTTACAAACTTCGGGAATAAACCCGCTAGGCCGTGTTCTCATCTTCAGATCCATCACTCTTAGTTTATCAGACAAGTAAAGATGATTCTCAGAAAAGGAAACAAAGGCATGAGGCATAAATACGAAAAACAAAGTATGGAAGTGAAGAAAGAGAAATGGGATGGATCATGGCACTAAGCATCGGTACTTCCCCGACGAAGCCATCCTTCGCGCCATTCTCCTTGTCGGAATCACTTGGCGATTGAAGTTTGTAGAAGGAGAAGAAGAAACAAAAAGAAGGAAGAACGAAAGGGGAAAAACAGAACGTCGAAGGGAGAACAAAACGAGTTCAAAATCATTGCTCTCTTAACAAGAATGGACTTACTCCGTTGATAGAATCGAAAGGATGAGAAACTGGTGATGAGGAGGTCGAAAATGGAGTTTGCCGGTGAGTAATACGGTGAAAGTGGTGGTTCTGGGAAGATACTTCGGTGACTATGAAGAAGCAAGGCGAGGAGGAGTAGTTTCTTCTGTTTTTTTTTAGTTTTGCATGTAGGCCGTTCAAGGGTTGGAGTTACCGGCATGGGTATTGAAGAAAGCGTGAGCGAGATTAGAAAGGACGATCGGGATCTGTCCCCTGGGTTTTATTTGGAGGTCCTTTATAAGAGAAGGACTAGGGGTTTTCAAGAAGAGTCTAGGTGGGTTCATTTGACTGGGTCAGGGTTTTCATTTGGGTATTGGTAAAAATCGGACCCAACTAATGACTCAAAAAAAATTGGAAGGAAAAGGAAAAACATATTCCTATCTATCTCACAGTTTGAACCCAAGACCTATAGTATCCTTTTCGTACATAGTAACCACCCGAGCTATGACATAATTCAATATATAGATTTAAGAAATGACATAAAAGTTCTAATTTGAACTGAATAATACTTTAAAAAAATGCTATCATTCTTAATGAAATATACAGGAAGACGAGAGAGTTTAATCTAGTAAAATGAATGTTTTCTTTTTTGAAAAGTCATGAAATCATGGAATGTAGATAAACAAAAAACATCGTAAAGTATAAAACAAAATGAATTAAATTAACAATAACTACATGAAATGATGAAATAGTACTATTGTTATAATATACAAGTGAATGTAACACAAATAGATACCGAGTTAGATATGTACGAATAGTGAAAGATAAGATTGGACACACAAGTAATAGAATAAAATAAGATAAGAGGAAATTTAGTCAAATAAGCAACAAAATGAAGTACACAAATAGAAATAATAACAGTAAAGGCCACGTAAAATGATATAAATAACAATGAAAATGAAGGTAATAAAATAGAAAGTAAATGCTAGAAGACAATTAAAAGTAGCAATAAAAGTGCATACAGTAAAGCAGAGCAAATAAAGATAACTGAATAGGTAAGCAAATTGGCACCGGGACAAAAAGGGACGGGTTTAAAAACCGGATTGTCGTTTGGAAATTCATTTTCGCAAAATCGTGTTTTTATGAAATGCTTTGGAAAAGACTATTAAATGATGGTTTCGGTTTGGCACGCATGTCAATACATTTGGAAAAAGAAAGACGACGACCCCTCTTATTTTATTATTATTTTTTGGAATTTGCTTTATGAGGTGAGAATTTTTGGTGTCTACAGATGGCTCCCCTTGATTCAATTCTGCAAACCCTTGCAGAATTGGATCAAGGTTGAGAGGGCGCCAAAAATTCTCACTACGGTTTATGATTTTTCTTGTGGGTGCAGGTGCACGGGGACTTATGACGGGTCTAGAATGCGACTGAGTGTACGAGGACTTAGGAGTGCCTCAACTAGACCTCTTGATATCTAGCTATAGGACTTATGACGAGCCTATAATACTAACAATCCGATTTGGCTTAGGGTGCACGAGGACTAAGGAGTGCCTCAACTTGACCTCTTGATATCCTGTCCTAGGGCGTATGACGAGCCTAGAATGCGATTGAGAGTGTGAGGACTTAGGAGTGCCTCAACTAGACCTCTTGATATCTAGCTATAGGACTTATGACGAGCCTATAATACTAACAATCCGATTTCACTTAGGGTGCACGAGGACTTAGGAGTGCCTCAACTAGACCTCTTGATATCTAGCCCTAGGGCTTATGACGATCTTAGAATACAAATTCAGTACCATACTAGTAATGCAATAGCTGTCTAACAGGTGTAAAACGAAAGATGCGACCGCACTAGTGGCGCAATAGCTGCCTAGCGGGTGTAAAATGAAAGTGTGACCACACTCGTAGCGCAATAGCTGCCTAACGGGTGTAAAACGAAAGTGCGACCGCACTAGTAGCGCAATAGCTGCCTAGCGGGTGTAAAATGGAAAAGCAACCGCACCAGTAGCGCAATAGCTGCCTGGCGGGTGTAAAATGTTAGTGTGACTGCACTAGTAGCGCAATAGCTGCCTAGTGGGTATAAAACGAAAAAGCGACTGCACCAGTAGCACAATAGTTGCCTGGCGGGTGTAAAACGAAAATGCGACCGCACCAGTAGCGCAATAGCTGCCTGGCGGGTGTAAAACGAAAATGTGACCGCACCAGTAGCGCAATAGCTGCCTAGCGGGTGTAAAACAAAAGTGTGACCGCACTAGTAGCACAATAGCTGCCTAGCGGGTGTAAAACAAAATGCGACCGCACTAGTAGTGCAATAGCTGCCTAGCGGGTTGTGAATATGCATTAGATTGTGAATGAACTTTGTGGGTATATGCAAATGATATGCGATGTGAGGTGTTTTAAAACAAGTGCACTGGTTAAATCGAGACTCCCTCTTTGTAGGTGGTGATTCTTTTTCTACGAGTTGATAGCTCCAGAGTTGCTTCAAAGATATGAGATTGCTCCAGCATGTGTTGATGGCTCCGACATGCGTTAATGGCTCCGGTATGCACTGATGGCTCCGGTGTGACCAATGGTCTCGGGGTGGTTGGTGGGTTTGATACGGTTGGTGTGTTTTTGATGGATGTGATCATTCTGGATGGTTGGTGGGTTTTGATGTGATTGAAAAACTTCGATGTAGTGGGTAGATTTGGTTGAATGTTTTTGAAGTAGTTTGATGGCTCCAGCGATGGATTTATTGTTATTTGATGAAGTTGTCTGTGGACTTCGTGATTGGTCCATTTATTGTGGGTGAACGAACTCTTCCATAGGAGAATGGTTGGACATGGTCGGATGGCTCCGGGATAGCTTCAACATGACTGCAAGGGGAAAAGGGAAGTTTTGCCTTTGAGGTGGTCGCACCCTGGACGGGCTGCCTACGTACTCAGTTCCATATTGAGGTCAGACCATACGTAGTTCGATACTCTGTGGGCAAGACCCTGGTGACGAAATGGCTCTGACAGGGATTTGAGGTGGCTCCCGTATTATTCTCGAACTGTTGGGATGGCCCCTGTGTATCTCTATGGATGGTCTCAATGCCTGAGGATGGCTCCCGCATGGCTCCAACTTGGTTCGAGATGGCCTCGATGTTGCTCCGGGGCTGGTCTTGGTGTGATTCAAGAATGACACCGGATGGCTTCGGGTGGCTTCTGTTTGGTTCGATGTAGCTCGAGTATAGCCCAGAATGGCTCCAAGATGGTTCGATATACCTTGATGATGGCCAAGGATGGCTCTAGTTGGCATCTTTTGATCAACAGTTACGCTTCACAACTGCAACTGAAGTCGACTTTTAGCGAGACTAGGTAGAATTCTTACCTATTGGATGTTGATGATGAAATGATTATGGTGTGGGTTTTAGAGAGAATGTGCGGTCCTATCTCTATTAATATGAGGTTTACGAATATAAGACATCTTCAGTTTGATCTTAAGTGATTGTTGAACTCGAATGCATGAATCACTTTCCTCTTACGGAGGGATACGGGTCAATCTCTCGTGAGTATGGTCGTGTGTGCCAATGTCGTGATGGTACTCTTGATTCTCGGAGCAGTATTTTCGCTAGAATTTCTTTGGAGGTTTTGGACTTACCAATCCTTACAAATTCCTCACCTGCAATGGGTTTAGCTGTTTATGATTTGGTGCTTCGATTAAAGAGTGACTCGCACTCAGAAGACCTTGTGGGTTAAGGTCACACTCATTCTCTCAAAGTCCCTGTATTGTGAGGTGGGACATGTTGACAACAAGCACGAAGCTTATGATTCATGTTTCAGATCTGATACTTTCAGTTAACGCTCACCAACTAACGAGTCAGAGGTCTTTTATTGGGTTATAACGGGGTTAATGGGTATGATGTATGTCGCATGGGACTGGAGGATTTATTTGGGAATTGTGAAGATTTTGTGCAATAGAGGATATGTTTCGCCTTCGCCATGGGTGGAATGATTATACTGGTTTTGATAACCTTTATTAATTTCTACAGGACATCATTGGTCCTTTGGATTTGGCTTCCTCATTCTTGCCTCTTTTGGTGTACGGTTTTCACTTTCTTCTCCTTTTGTTTTTAAAATTGCATTTGGTTCATCAATTTTCTCAAGCATCCTTTGCTTTGTATTTTGGATTTCAGCTTTGGAGTTGCATTGACTCATTCATCTTCTCGAGCATTTTTGGTGTTTGGCTTTGGAGTTACATTGACTCATTGGTTTCTTCGAACATTTCATTTGTTGCTTTTTTGTGAAAGATGGTGAGGGAGGGGCCATGGCTCCGGCTCCTTCGAGATCCTCTATTGCAAGGGTAAGTATGTATATGTCGGGTGGCATGTTGTGGAGTTTGCAGGAAAAGGTTTACCGTGAAAGGCTCAGCGGGGCTCACTAAGGGATTATGTACACCGGAGTCAAAGCTTTTTTGTTTTGTGGAAATTTTTATTCCTAAGTGCCTCGTCATTCTCATTAGTCGATGATTGTTTTCTTACTATTCTCAGATCTTTGCATGAATCACAGTTTGTGTCTTGCTATCGACATTGATCTCGCTATGAATTGTTCCCCTCGATGTGCTACATGAATGCACATGTCGCTCATGGTTTTACCTCTATTGGCTCTCTCTACCTTCCCTCATCGCTCAGTACATCGTCCAATACACTCAATTGAAATTCCAGGGAAAATACCGCTCTCCGCATGCTACACATTTTGTGTTGTGGGGCTGATTCTGATTAGACCCATGTCTAAGTCGACGGGTTGAGAGTTCAGTGGTTCAGGCACTCTGTTCAATCAATCTCTCAAGATTTCCCAAAGATGTCATTTCGATACGCGATATGCCCATGCAACTATCTACAATGCAATATATTGTGGTAATATGGAATTACTACATATAGGATGCATGAAGTATTGACAATGAAAATGATTGAATTGTGGATTTTGGCTGAATGTTTTTGTTTTGGATGCAATGCATAAATGATAAGATTACACCCAGTCTCGCTTGAGTCAGTTTCAGTTGATTATCCACGATGTTCATCTCGCCAATAATGGTTCTTTAGGCTGTCAATTGCTGAGTGGGTCCCGGAAGAAACGTGATCCCACATGTTTTAGCTGTAAATCGAACCTTGACCGCTTAAGGAGTGGTAATCCCTATATTGCACCAGTCAATATGATAAAACTGTCTTGTTCTTCTTGTGATTCCTGGGTAGGTCGAATAGAAAAAAAAGGGGAGAGGGATGGGATGCAACCCTTCATACTCTTTCATTACAGTTGTGAATAAAAACATGATTCAACTACTTTTTGCCACTATCAGCACATGACCATGCTTAGGTCGGTGATGCTTCGGGAAAGTGTGCCGTCGTGGCCTAGGACAGACGTCTTAGCTCTAAAGAAGAGACATCTCCTCTGTCTATCAGCTCTTGGATTGCGTTCCTCAGTGTGGTGCACTCGTCGGTGGCATGCCCATGAATCCGATGATAATCACAATATTCCTGTGGATGTGGCCCAAGCTTCTTCACCCTCGAACTGGTGTTGTAAGGTGTTAGGTAACCTCCCTCGGTTAAAATTCTCCAAGCTTCACCAAGTGACATTCCTAGACCCGAATGCTGTCTTTGAGAGTCATGTCCGGCTTGGAAGTATTCTCCTTGAATGATTGTTGGTTTTGGATCTTTGGTTTCAGCATCTTCCAAAGCAGTCACAACCGCCATCAGTCGTCTGAAGTCACATATCCCTAGATATTTCAACCGATGGCGGTACACATCTTTCAGCCCGGAAATTACCATTTGCACTTGCTCCTCCTCATTAGGTCGGTCATTCATTTGTCCGGCCTTCATCCTCCATCGTTTTATGAATTCTCTCATGGGTTCGTCAGAACTCTGGCGTGTGATTTCTAAATCTCTTCGTGTAACTTCATGATGGAAATTGTCTCCATATTGATAGAGGAACTCTAAGTAAAGGTCTTGGCTTGACTTTCCGTTTAGATCTAAGCTCATCACCCAGGAGTAAGCAGGTCCTTGCAGATAGAATCTAAAACATGCAGCTTTTAACTCGTCGGAAAGGCCATGAAGGTTCATGAGTTTATCATATTTGTCGACATGATGCCTCAGGTCTCCAATTCCCTCATATTTCACCATCTCAGGCAAACTCATGCCTTTTTGTAGACGAGCATTAGGGTATGGGTTAGTTGGTTCCCAACCGGCTGACTTAAAACGTTGGGTCAGTTCCGGTTCCGCCTTCAATTCTTGCACCAATTCTTTCGTTGGAGTTGCTCTGAGATCAGGGTTTTGGATTGAAGTGTAAGTTGTTTCAAGGTGGTTGGTGTCAAGAGATTGAAAGGGCAGGGTTGTTCCTGGGTGAAAATGTTGGCTAGACTTTGACGAATGAGGATGTGCTTGCCGAGGAAGGATATGTTTGTGTGTGGGCAAGGGGAAGTTTGGGCCAAAATGCACCATGGGGGAAGATGGGGCTTGGGTCTTTCCCTTATCACAGACCATTTGTGGTTGCCAATTTCCTCTGGTGGCGGTTGGGGTTCTCAGAGTTGAATTGTATGTAGGTGAAGAAGGCATGCTTGGTGCTGTTCGAACTTGGGCAGAGAGAGCGTGAGAGTCCATTGCTTGAAACTCATAGGCATCGTATGCAGAGTAAGTTGGAGACTCCTTGTAACCGCTATCTGACTCGGCATAGGCCCTAGTTATTCTTCTTTGGACACCTTCTTCTATCCTCAGGTTTTTCTCCAAGTCATCAGCAAGGTCATGGGTCAATTCTTTGTGAATAAATCGACCTCTGACCGCCTGATCATTTCGAGGCCTTTGCTTCATTTTTGCGTCACTACTACAAGCGGACTGGTCTTCTTTCTTTCCGGTTGCTGATTGTCACGAACACCAGCACGCAGATTAGAATGAAGGAGAAGAGGTAATGTCAGTATGCTTTGCTAAACAAAAATTTGTAATGTGATGAATGTGAATGGTTGTTGATGCAAAAACAACTTCTATTTATCTTTTGAAAAACGTTGGGAAATTCATGTTGTATGAATGTCATGGATGTGAGAATATGATAGGTATCAATTTATCTCATTTTTTGAGGGGATATATCCGCGGATACCGCAGATTTCACCCTATAAAGCAAAGTTTTAAGAATGATAGACAAAGCGTGAAGGGTCATGTTGTTTGTTCTTTCCTTTAAACTAGACATGTATTCCAAAACGAAACCAGGTTTTTGAAAAACAATTTTGAAAAAGCGTGTTTTCGAAGCGGTGGATTTTCTCAATATGAATTTTGATGCTCGGTCATTCGCAAATAAATAGGGAGTGAGGAACCCAATACACATTTGTTCTAAATAAATTTAAAGGGAATATATAATACCTATACACCTAATCTATTCAGAAATGGACGAGAGAGAAAAGAAACATAGGGGAAAATCCTATACATCATCAATCCTAAAAAGTCATTAAAAGGGGGAATTTGAGCTAAACTTCTTCTGAACTCCTCTGGTCCGTCTTCGTGCTTCTAACTAACTGCTCACGCTCGAACTCCTGGTTGGTTGTACGCTCGTTCTTGACCGACTGCTTGCTCGTCTTTGAGCTCCTGACTGACTGCTTGCTCATCTTCGGGCTCTTGACTGGTTGCACACTTGTTTTTGGGTGCTTGACCGGTTGCTCGCTTGTCTTCGAGTGCTTGACCGACTGCTGGCTCATTTTCAGGCTTTTTGCAGTGAAGCAAAACCATGACCAAACAAAACGGGTTGGTTTTCTTCTGGTTTTCAACAGTTTGAACTCGAACCGGTGTCGCTAGCCTTCATGTCGCTTGACTCGGGTTGGTACACCTCTGATTTTGTATTTGAACGGTTGGTGTTGGTCTTCATATCACTCGGCTAGCTCCACGAATTGGTGCGCCTCTGATTTTTAGCTCGATCCGCTCCAACGAGGGGAATGAGAGATATTCTTGAGAAAGGAAAAGGTGAATGATCAATCACAAAATCTTATGTGAAAATCCACCACTTTTGTGAAAACACGAAATGACTAGTATGCTCCACAGTAATGACCGCTGCTCTTGAAGGTGGGCAGAACTTCAAAAAAAGTGGGTCACAACATGGGGACTAAATCATTTATTTTGAAATACGTTTGTGAAAATCAATTTTGAAAACAGTTTTCGAAACTATTTTGAAATAATGTTGGTGAAAAATGTTGTTTGAAATTCGTTTGTAGAAAATAGGTTTTTCTAAATCTATTTTTGAAATTATTTTTGGAAATAACATTTTAAAGATGAAGTGACAGGTTTTAAAACCCTGAATGTTTATGAGTGAAATTTAGGCGAGGTTCTAAATAAAACGAGCTCGTAAGAAAGCTTTAAGGGACACACAAAAGAGAATTCCGAACATTTTAAAAATAGATTGGTTTGAAAAAGTGGTTTGCACACATGTATAGCATAAAGTAAATCGTGGCTGTATTTAATGTGGAGTTGTAAGTGTTAATGTTGGGATAATCACTTTCCAGGTCAATTATGATTCCGTCTCACCGGGGGAACCGTCATCCCTTCACTATGATCTCTTGGGGTTTTTTCTCTACTATGCCTTTGTGGGGCACGTTATCAAGAAAGTCTGGAGTGCTTAAGTTCGAAAGGTCAGGACACCCGAGATTATAAGGAAACATACGCCACGGCCAGTGATGATCCGATAACACCCCACTTTTCGGGAAACTCGGGGGAGTACTGTATGGGGTCGGGTCTCTCGTCATCCGCACGGTCAGGTGTGTCTATAGTCCAAATTATTCACTGACTACGTTGTGCCATGTATGGGTATCCGGTAAATACGGGATCCTCTATGGACGTGTAGCGTGACATTGGGCTCTATAGACACCCGTGGTGCAGAGAAAAATGGAGAAGTGAGCCCATGCAAGGGAGTGACTACCCATAAACCCATCCTAGGCACCGGATTAGGCAGCTGGACACTGAAGGCTCATGGTTCACTATATGCTGGTTTTGACTCGGATATGGAGGACATTTTTGGATCATGAGCCTGCAGGGCATAGATCGATGACCATCTTGCCCCGTGGGTTTAGCCATTTATATAAATGACCCAGCTCATGGGGAATCAACCGTGGACCGGTCGGGATCCCGTGACTCGTGGATAAATCAGGTGACACAGAGGAATGCATGTCCTAAGCTACCCTCCCAATGCACCCCACAATCATAACATAAATATAAGAGCAATGAAGTCAGTACCAACCTATTTGATAAGAGTTTTATCTTGAAAGTGATTCCAAATTGGTTGTTTATTAACCTAAAGGGAAGTTAGCTTCATTCAATCCTAAGTGTCTCTTTCTAATCGTGAGCTAATTATTAACCCAATTGTTGTAATGTTTGCTGAGGATCTAATAAGTCCTAGCGATCCTCATTAGCTACACACTCCAAGTGTGGAGTAGAATAATCCTAGAGGCTTGGAACGAATTTCTTGAAGGTTTTGAAAGAAGTGGGGAAGTCCAGACAATTTTGAATGGAGTTCAGTCTTCCTTGAGTTTGAGAAAAACTTACTCAAGTTTTCCCCAGCGGAGTAGCCATTCTGTGGAGGGTGATTTTTCGGTATGAGGGGGGTCTATCTAAATATGATCTGGCCGAGAAGTCTAGATCCTAAAAAAAATGCCACTCTGTAGGGAGTGAAAACCCGTTATTCTGGCATCCCTTAAATACCTACTAAATCGTCCGTCTTTCCCAGAAAGCATATGGGGAGTGTTAATGAACACTACACCCGCTCTCAATGGGCTCCACGCGGACTTATGCCCTAAGGGCGGAATTGACTAGAGTCGCCACCTAGTTTAACCTAAGATACTAGGAAGGAAGGGAAGGAGGGTTCTGAGAACCGTTGGTTGACTCTGAATTGGTTGCCTATGTATAGGACTTATCTGGTCAGGTCAGAGATTCTATGTGGGTTCGCACTGGGTTACACCCCTCAGAAGTGGCGACGACCACGACTTTGGATTGGTGCCCGAGGAAACCTCGGTCTCCAATTGAAATACCCCGAACTTAAATATAGGGATTTAAAATTAATCTAATACGTATTTAAGGGCCTAATGACGCCTAAGTAATATTGGTAAGGAAAAATAAATCCAAAAGAAATGAAGAAATGCTTAAAAAGCGAAAAAACGCTAAATAAGCGTTAAATAACCATAAGAGGTATGAGACCTCGGTTAGCATATTATATGGATTCTAAGGGCTTAATAAGACCTAAGTAGTATATGGGAACAACTCCCGAAGGAAACGGATCCTTAAAATGGATTAAAAACACTAACGAACATTAAAGCGCGTTTTTCGAGGTAACCGGGAAAACACGACTTTAAGCGGGTCAAATAGACTCGTAATAATTTTGGTCAACCAAATAGTCACTAATAAACATTAGTGAAGGTCTAGAGCCAATAAAATCAATAAAACGAGAAAATAGTAAAAACTGTCAAAATCGGGAAGTTGTGGGGTAATAGTGTAAATAAAATAAATTAGTGTGTCCACTATTGCAATTAATGTTTAAAAGGGCCATGTGAGGAGGGTGTGCATCCGGCTGAAATAGCCCATACCCCTCTCTTAATTTCCTCCTTATTTGCAAAAGGACAAACCAAATAAAAAGCAAAAAGTTAATCTCTCTCCTCCCTCACAACTCTCTCTCACGTTTCTTTCTCAGCCCAGCACCTCTCTTCTTCCTCTCTTTAGCCATGGAGATTTGAAGAACCCATGTACAGAGCCTCTTCTTCTTCATTTTTGAAACCTCAAACCATCATCAAATGCTACAAAAACTATACCGTTGAATTCGTATCGTCAAGGAGATCATTCTCCACCCTTCAAAAATCTAAAACCACCAACTTTAGTTTTGAGGGTATTATCGGTTGTGAGCTTCAAGAACACCATTTCAAGATCTATCATCTTCTCCATGTTCCAAGGTAAGAAGTAGACCAAAGCTTCACTCTTTTCATCTTTTCCTTGCAAAAATATAAAACTCACGTAACACCACTATTCCATTGCTAGCCGGTTTTGGTGTTCCTCCTTGAGGGTTGAAGCCTTGTCACTTTCTACTCCAAAAAAAAACTCCATTAGAAGCTCAAGATAAGATCTCTTAAGAGTTTAAGTAAGTTCTCATAAGTTAGGGTTTAAAACCTACGTAGAAAATTTAGTAGTTGGGTGTGTAAGTTTGTACCTTGTTACATGGTGTAGTTGGTGTAAATAAATCAAGATAAACAAAGAAGGAAAGAGGAGCAAGAAAGGAGAAAGAGAGAGAAAAAAGGAAAAGAAACAAGAAAACCAAGGTAACTTTAATTTGTGTATGTGTAGGAATATTGTTTTAGCAATGAACTAAACTATTGTAACCGTGGGAAAAGAATGGGTACACTAGTGTGAATGGTAGTTGTAGTTTGAAGCTTTTGGAAACAAGGAAATAGTATGCTAAGTGTAAATTGAGTGTGCAGGAGGTATTAGAAATATATGTGAGAATAAGGTATATGTTGAACAGGTTGTATATATTGAGTGTGCAAAATTATGTGATGAGAACACTTAGAAATGTAGGGAACCTCTGTCAAAATTCGTTTAGGAATGTGGAGCCTTGGGTGATGTTAGAAAAGAAAGAAACAGAAGAGAATTACAGAGAAGGAAAAATGAGATTGTTCACTTTGTTTTGTAACAGGAAAAGAAATGTGATTGAGTGGAGTTGTAAATGGTAAAACGTGAGTGTCAAACTAAGTTTGGATAGTTTGAGAGTCATTGAGTTAGTGGGAAGAAGAATAGGAAGGTCTGTAGCATTATTTGAAGAAGTAGAAATGTAACAGAGGAAGAAAAATTACAGTAAGGATGATAATGTAACAGATGTTTATAGTGTTGGTTTAGGCTAGTTTAAAATGCTTAAACAAAGTTAAAACATGCTAGATTATATGTAGAAATATTAGGGAAGAGATTGGTAGAAGTTTGGAATTGAAACAAACTTAAAAACTTATATATGTTGCAATACTGTAACTAGTCCGGGTTTGCAAACCAGCACACAAACCCGGACTAGAATGAAAATACGACAGAAAGTTTTACAGAGGGATGGTCCAGGTTTACAAACCAAGACACTAACCCGGACCACCCCAAAAATACACCCGTAAGTTACCAAAACAGATGGTCCGGGTTTGCAAAGTAGCACACAAACCCGGACGATGCAAAAAAATCACCCGAGAGCATATACCCATGAGGTCCGGGTTTGCATACTAGGAAGGAAACCCGGACCAAGCAAGAATTTCACCCGTATGTAGTTCAAACGAGTTGGTCCGGGTTTGTAAACCCGGACACCAACCCGGACCAACACAGAAATCCTACAGAATGTGTTTCTATGTTTAGGTAATGATGGGTAATGATATTATAAGATGATTAAGACATAATTAATGATGTTTAAAGGTTATTAAGGCCATAAAAAAGCTTAGAAAATAATTGTAAGTAGGTAACACAAGTATAAGTATTTGGACAACAATGAATTAGTAAGTATAAAACAGGAAATGTTAGTAAGTGATTAGTAAGGTAAATTATGGATAATTAACCATCCAACTGTATGTATGTGATAGGATTCAAATAGTTGAACACCGAAGGGAGTCGGTGAGTCCAAAGTCAACGGTGAAAGGTATGATTTCTTCATGCCCTGTATCCTAATCTGGTTACCCCGATTTGTGTGCTTATTTGACCACCTAATAAGATAAATGCATGAATCAGATTATGATGCACTTACTTGTGCTTGTTTACATTGTTCTCGATATTTGTCTTGAACAATAGTTTGTATAATTCATGAAATATATGAATGATGATGAAGTGTAATTGTATCTCGTAGTGTATTTATGTATTGTATTGTATTCTGTATGGATGTGCATATGAATAGTGTATTTGTGTATGTGGTTGAATGAATGACTTCTACTAATTCCTAACTACCTAACTCCTAACTTAAGTGAGTAAATTGGAATGAGTAGAAGTCCGATATAGCTTCGGCCACGCGTGAGGATGAGGAGACACAAGAGGTTGGATCCGATTCCTGACTCTTAAACTGGTCCGCGGCCCAAACCCCTTAAATGGGTAGCATCCCGGATTGGTGAGTCAAGTAAATCCCGGTGGTGGGACGGAGTAGTCCCCGGGCCGGAGGTCCCGACGACTTAACATGAGTAAGAGTAAATAAGTAAGTAAGTATGGATCCGTAAGTATGTATGAGTATGAGTATGTATGCGTAAGTACTGTGGAACGAGTAAAAGAGTAATCTCCACCCGATTAACCCGGGTGGACCAACATGAGCTAACAAGTATGGTGGATTGTGTATGTATTACGTATGTATTGTACATGTATTGTGTATTGTGAATTTCGGAAAGGTAAGTATATATCTGATGGCTTGTATGATTTACCATGTATGTATTGAGAGTATGTCTTGAAGTGTATGTATGTATTCCTTGCGTAATGTATTGTAATATTATGTATAAGAGCATGTATGCATGTATGTTTGAATGAAATCAATCGCATGTATTCGACCAAGTGGTCGGCGTACCCTCACTAGTACGCGGGGTATGCGGTTATCATATTTAGCGAAAGCTGACCCCCTCGGGGGAACATTTTTAGTGTGCACGTACCCGAAGCGGATATGGTCAAGGTAAGAGACCGGTGGCTACACTTGGATAGCTAGAAATAGAATGCAGAGGTGTACTAAATGGCACACCCTTGTACTTAGGAAGTAAGTAGTTGTGAGGAATGGGTAGATGTAGACTCTTAATGAGTAGTATGGATTTGAAAGAGGTATTCTATCTGTATAAGGATCTTAGTAAACTCGGTGTATTACATTGTATTGAACTTATGGAGTATTGTAATGAATGGGAAGTTTTAGTATTGGAATATGTATTGTAAGTGCGTAGTACTCGGATATTCCGGTCCATCAGACCGATGCTGTATGTAGTAGTAGTAGCCTTGTTAGTCACGTGGGTGGCTAACGGCATTGTATCACCCACTGTTGAGTATGTAAGTATCCGCTGCGTGAGTCTGAATTGTATAAGGAGATTGGACGTAATGACAGTATTAGCGGTAGGGGTGTTACAAAAAGTGGTATCAGAGCGAAGTATCACTCTGATGACTGGAAATACCGAGTTTAGGAAATATCGAGTTAGGAATTAGAAGCTTAGGGCTATGGGCTGAGTGATAGCATTAAAGAGATGCTAGTTAGGAACTCCCGGTGTGTACCGGATACCTACAATACCAGTCCCGCCCACCGCATCCCCATTGTATAACTTTGGGAAAGGACGCTAGAGAGAGGAAAAGCCCTCTCATACTCGGGAAAACCCGATCTGGTTGTAATGAGATATTCCTACAAGAGGAAAGAACCTTACATATAGTAGATTCCAAGAAATGGAAGACCCGGAGATGGATCCCGGTTGAACAACGATACCCGCACTTAATAGCGGTGGAATAAACACTCCAACCATAAGGAGGCTACAACTTACAACAACATGGGGCGACATGCTTAGCAGTCGCGGAATCTGGTTAACCAACCAGCAGCAAGAAAAGAAGCAGTAAGCGCAACGGAGCGGAAAAAGGAACAGTAACAAAACCCGAGACACAATTCTACGGGACAGTAATAGCTAAATAGCACCACCAACGGTATGCTAGCTGACTAAGGACATAGTCAGGAGTGATTGACTTCAAAACTACAACGCCAAATAGGTTACAAACCTGGCCAACATAGCTCAGACAGCTACAAGAACATTCACAAGATATAATCCGATGCAACTATAACTATAGTGCCTATACAAGCTAAGGCTCAATAACCACGGTAAACCGGTGGGAACGAGCAACAAGGAAGAACACAGCCAAATCAAAAGGGGAGTCTCCAAGGATTGGAGAAGTACCCCGATCAATGACAACCATGTCAAACTTACTGAGAAGTTACTCAGAAGATTAATTAACCTAAGTAAATGATCACTGGACCAATGGAGAAGTCGACAAGACTATCAAATACAAGTCGAAACCATACCGTGACCGGTATAGGTTTACCCAAAAACCACCAGTACCACGCACTTGCCACGGCAAGTGCCATAAGAACAAGAACATGCAGAGGAACCCTAACACACCACGAGTACATAGTAATGTACCGTGACCGCAACAAAGCGATTACAGGATCACACATCCTAAAAATGAAAGAACGAAACCCTAGAAAGGCCTAACGGCCCGACCATTGTATTAAGAGTATACCAGTCAACGAGAAGCTAGACTTGGTCAGGACCACAAACATGGCTATGCCATGAAGAACCTCTTTTAACACCAAACCGTTATTTCAAAACCCTATTTTTCTTTCAAACCACAACCTCTCTTTTAAAACCTTGGATTTTAAAACTAAACCAACGGAATTACGGTGAGTATCATAGATGATACAAGAGGAGCTGACAATAGAATACTTCACCTAGGCGTGTGACGAACACTACGAGTGTACCCAAATACGGGATGTGGGACAACCGTACTCCGAAGGAGCTTGCGGGACTGACATGTAGTTAGGCAAGTGGTAACGTATTAACATGGTACCCCACGTATGTATACATGTAGTGCACGAAACACGGGAAGTAGTCAACTCCGTTCTACGGACCATGAGTAAATGCAAAGTAGAACAGCTGGACACCTCAGACGATCAAATATAAAAGAACTCAGAGAATCCATCTGAAGATAAGGAATAAGAACTAGAAAGTGCAAAGAGCACAGACTAGCAAGTATAGACATCGGATATGTCTTAAAGACTTCAAGCAAATGCATGGTAACTGGAGCAATTATCCACCACACACTAAGGCAAATGCCTAACATGAACAACGATGCTCAACAAACGGGATGCAGTTCCTTAGAGCGATCACAAGATTACCACGAAGTATAATCCATCATTGGAGAGGATTTTGAACTAGTCAAGAACACTAGGAGGAAATATAAACAGTCTACCCAAGAACGGGAGACGTCATAACCCAAAAAGGGATAGCTCAACTACGATACCACAAGGCGGTATAGTGGGCACAACATAATATAAACGTTAGCCGGATGTAACGGCGTAACCTAACAACACCCAAGGAGCAATCCTTGAAGGGTGTTTAAATTAACAACAATCAAATGAAGCGTCATAATAAGACCACGAAAGCTACAACGAACACCCGGTTAGGACACCGAAGGGATTTCACTTAATAGGAAATACCCTAAATTACAAAAGGGCACTGAGTAACATCAGAATGCCAAAAAGGGTCTCGTGTGAATGGAAGCGTGATGTCACGACTTGCCATGGGGCCCAGTAATACCTCCAAACTATGGGGTATATAAGGAGTGGAAATATGTATAAGCACTTGCAAAGAGCATGGCTTGCAGAAACAGGGCTCTGAAGCCATAAACCAAATACGTTAGATAAACCTCAACGGTTGAAAAACCACACCATTTAATAACAAGACTTGCAAAAGATATTGCTTCATACGACAAACAGACCGTCAACTGAACAACCCAATTAAAGCTCAACATAATGAGCGGCTTGGAGTAATGGTTACCTCAATGTCAATGTCACTGTCACTAGAGCATCAGTCTAGTATACAGTTGACTAAGTTTAATTACTCTTCATGCCCTCTGAAGAAATGGTAACACAGAGGCATATGAACTGTGATAATGCCAACATTGGCCTAGTCCACACTTGGACACTACGAGAAACCCAAGGGAAAGTACCCCTCATTAGCCAAAGACCACCAATGTGGTGAAGATGTGAACCCTTAGAAGGGTTTCCATCTATTATAACAGTAAAGCCTATGCATATAGATATTGCCAAGAGGCGATGGAATAAGGAAATGAGATTTCCAAACCATTATGACTTAAAGGAGTGAATATACTCCATATGCACCCAAGCATGTAGTGAACCATTGTATAAACACCAACATGGTAAACCTTGTCATGAGACTTATGAGTGGCGACAAACCCCTCAACAAGAACTTTCACCCATCAGTGATAAAATACCCTTCAATTGAAGAACGGGATCGGAAAACCCTTGAAGTTCTTGGGATGTTCCGGTGATGCACATACAAGTGAAACTACACGGCTAGAGCTTATAACCAATGCTCAGCACTGAAGGACAATAATGGTCAAAAAAATCAATGAGAATACACATTGAACATCACGAATGACTAACGCTCAAGAGAGCTTATAACCCGATGAGTTATCTCATCCTTGGTCAACCAAGATACTTGGTAAATTGTATCATAAATGATGACGGAAGGTGAGGTAAGATAACCTACACATGAAACCAAAAAGGGAAGAACATCTTCACATTAGAACTATAATACTGTGGTATGCTGCGACAACCGTCATACAAATGAGCTAGGAGCCTTCTAGTGTATTCACACCATAAAGAAATGGTGCCAACGACAATGACAATGAGTAAAGATACTACCACAGTAACAAAGACAGTAAGAACGATGCGTACAATGAGTAAGAGTATGGTGCGCAACAAGCGACCGCTATGAGGAAGTAGCAAATAATGATACAGAGTAAGATGACAGGCAGAAATATTCTTTCCTATCACATAAGTGACTTACTGTAAAGCGTTTACGCCTCTGCACTCTGTATGACTGAGTGTTTTGGTATTGCACTTGCGCAGCTAATGATCTAATGGGATGGCTAGGGATATGAGAATGCAAACCGTAGTAAACCTTTTTTTTCACCATAAACATGGCATAAGCCAGTCAAGCAAGCTTAACAACAAATTGTGCGGCATAAGGCTAAAGAAGCACGAAGAGTGTACAATACACTAACAATCACAAAATGTGAATTCCAATGGAATAAAGGTGAAAGGAGACTAAAGAAAGTCACTAGGACCGACGCATAGAAATGCAAGGTCATACAAGTAAAGGACACTTGTATTGAACCAGAAGAACTAGTATAATTCAGAAGCTATTGACAACAGAGGAAGCACTACAACTAAGTAGTGACTTAACCTCGCCCGACAGTAAGTCGGAGGATGTAACACCCCATCCAACGCCATTCGTGGTTATCGCAAAACGAACATAATCGAACACGTCGCAGCGGAAATAAACAACACCTGGACCTTGCCAAGGTCTGATCGTTAGAATATACCGACCTTATCATTTACAATACTTATCCAAATTACTTATCCAACTCAGAACATCACCAACCTCAATACCACAACCAACCGAGTACAAGTATCTCAAACATAATCTCAACCTTACATCATCTTAATATAAACAGTCGGGTGCACAGGCGCAACCCGAACTCAAAATAAACATCCCACCCTAAGTCTAACCGCTCCTACTCTCGTAGTGCGTCCTCATGGGTCTCTTACCTGCAAGTGTAAAAATAGCCCCGAGGGGGTCAGCACGAATGCTGGTACACCCTCTCATGGCCCCAAGCTAACGGGGATACGACGACTAATTGTCTATAGCATGGAAATTGATTACATACACAAGCATAATATGAAGTGCAATAACAATAACCACAGATGAACATATAGTTCACAAACAATGAACGACTCAAGCGTTCCCTTATCAAGTGGGTTAGTAACCCCCTCCTTAGTCCTCATTTTCTTAACCTCAGTTCCTTACCTTACCTTAATCTTAATCTTAATCTCAATCTCCGTATACAAACCTTTCCTGGAAGGGATTGGTTGTAGCTTAATTCGAACCTGGGATTTAGGTGATCCCACCACACCATCTTAATGCCACCTACTCTGGACGGGAGTCCAGCGTAGCTGAGCCGGCAACCGGCCCTAGGCTACAAGTCCAAGACAAGTCCTTAAGCGGAGGGCGGATCTGATTCAGATACCGTCCCCCTTTTTCCTTAGCATGCATGACCGGAGATCGGTCCCGGGTTTCCTCACTCAAGTTCCAGTTAGTAGAAATCTTAATCATCATGTGCTAGCTAAGCCTTAACGGGCATTAACCAACAACCACCAAACTTAACTCTTATTCTTAACTCAGTAAGTACTAAACTTGGTTAGTAGCAATCTCAAGTCTCGCGGGTTAGTGTAAAGATAACACAAACACAACGAGAACAATATAACCGGTTGCATGCTTTATCTTGTTTTAGTCATAGCAATTAAACAGATAGCACACAAGCCGAGGGACACCTCGTTAGCAAGCAGGCCACAAGAAGGAATGTACCGTTCACCGTCGATCGTTGTTTGATTAATCTTCTTCGGGGTCCCAATTCACAAACCTAAAACATTCATTCATTTTTAGGTCATTAGTTATTTGCACCTTACTTAACTCACTTAGTCCCTAAGGATTCCCATTCAATAACCTCTCAAGTCTTTGCCACTTAGCTTACAAACTTAACTTTAAACATTAAAACTTATACTTAATCTTAACTTAATTACTTGAGTTCTTAGGGTCCTAATCATTACTACCCTACCAAAGGTATACCTTATTACCTATTACCATTCTTAGAATTCAAAATTTCTTTTTTTTTTATTTTTAGGCTCGACCGAACTTCCGACCGACCTTACCTAAGGTCGGTCCATTCCAGAACACTTCACCGTTTGAAAATTTTACCCCGACCGACCTTGCAAGTCCGGTCCCCAAGGTCGGTCCATTCCCGAGAGTTTCCCGAGGGAAATTTAAGCTCGACCGAACTTGCCAAGTCCGGTCCTATGTTCGGTCGATTCCAGAGACTTATTACCGTACAAAAATGCCTGACCGACCTTGTAAGTCCGGTCCCCAAGGTCGGTCCATTCCAGAAACTTTCACCGGTAGTGTAAACTGAGCTCGACTGACCTTGCAAGTCCGGTCCTAAGGTCGGTCGGCTCCAGAACCTTGTTTCTAAATTTCTTTCAACTCCAAACTTCTCCTCACATATCCTAATATGTTATAACCTCATTTGGGCACCTCAAATACACCTTAAGCCTCTTCAAAACACATTAAATCATTCACCAAGATTCACCTTAGTCATTATACATTTTCCTTGTAATAATGCTAACACTTGTAATGTTTTCCTCTAGGTTCTAGGTGGTGGTTCATACCTAATGTAACCACTATGCCAAATGTTTTCCTCACCACTATAAAATCATCTCCCAAGCATCTTTCACCATCTAAAACTCTTTTATGCATTTACTTAAAGTTCCTTCACAAGTTTAAACTTCCATCGATCAACACATTATTTCCTTCCTAGTTGTACACCAACATTTGCCTAAGTCCTAAATACTCAAATACATTCTCTTGTTTCCTAAATCCTTCATGGTGATACCTAAGTCATTAGAACACCTTATTCTCACCCTTTTTCATCAAGACAACCTCTAGAACATCCTAGTACTTCCTTAGTCATTAAATCCCCTTAGAATATCTTAAACACTTAAGTTCTCCTTTAAATTTTTGCCATGGGTTCTCTAGTACATAGCACATCCTAACACATGGTTTTTCTCCATCAAACAACCAACTCACCCAAATTCTCATCACAACACCTTAACACACAATTTACACTAAAACTTCACCACATCATCATATAGTGCTTAAACTTAAAATGCTTGGCACTTAGGCCCTTAAATGACAATAATCTTAACCACTGAATTTCCACATATATTTGCCTTCAACCTGCGAGTACACACAACAAGGCTCCCATTGAAATAAAATGCTTCTTGTAATTCATCTCCACATTGTTTTAACTATCTCCTCTTCTCATTTGCTCTTTATTCACAAGTTCACAAACATAGTCATTGTTTCTCCTAGGTTTTATAACACCTTCCCAATATAAACTCTACACTAAACTCATCACATACCTAAATCCCTTTCCCTTAAACAATAAAACACCTTAAGGTAAGTAATTTACCTTGTTCTTTTACAAGCTTAAAAAGCTTTCTTCCTTAGGTTTTTCTTTGTTCAATCTCGGTCACCAATGTGTATCTCCTTGCCAATGTTCTAACCAATATCCAATGACTCCAATGAGTACTAGATAACACATTAACCCTAAGGAACAAACCCTAGGTTAAAAATATGCTTTAAGGTATTAAGGTGATTGTTTTACCTTGGTTTCTCAAGATAAACTTGGATATGAAGCAAGAAGGACCTCCTCTCCTTTGAAGAGTAGAAACAAGCTAGAACAAGGCATTAAAATGGAGTCCCATGAGCACTAATTTTCGGACATGTGAAGAAAATGGTGGAAACCTAGATTTTCTTGCACTTTCTTTACCTTAAGAGAATGGAGATGCCAATGGAGTCTCCAAGCTTGAGTTTCCTCTAATGGTGGTTTGACTTGGCACCAAATCAAAGCTCTTGCAATTTCGAAAAGATAGGAAGAAGGAGCTTGAGCTAACTAAGAAGAATATGTATTTTGTTTTGGATTTGGAGCTAAAATGAGCAAGATGTAACCAAGGAAGGATGGAGCTTTCATGGAGGTTGAGTTTTACGTGAATGGAGAAGGGAGAGAGCAGCTCAAACCATGGGAAAACAAAAGAGAATGAAGAAGTGAGGAGAGAGAACTAATAAAGTGTGATATTTATGTAAAAGGTGAATAGTGCTTTTACTTTATAACTCTTATTTGCTTAATGACTCATGAAGGTGGTGACTCACCTCATAAGAAACCGGCCCCCTTTTAATAATGAGGGTAATTAAGTCTTTGTTGACCAAATGTCTCACTTATATAGACTTATGTTATAAACTAGCATAATTAATTCACTATTCACAAAACAAGGCACATTGTTGTGAAATTTTTGATTTCCCGTTGATATAGACTTCCAAATGTGATACTATATAGTACACATGTTAATTAAAGAGTAATGATGGACATTTAGCCATTCAAAACTCATTTACAAGACAATTTTTCAAAAACGTGCTTTAAGACTCCTTAAAGCACATTTTGTGTTTAACTTGTTTTCAAGCTTGGTTTTCTTCGGTAATTGATTTAAAATGACCATTAGGATATTATAAGGTCTTAGAACAATATTTGGGTACTCTCCCAAGTCTCTCCAAGTTTAGAGCACGTTTTGCTAAAACTGCTCTTTTGGTGTTTCCTTATATTTTCTTTGATTAGAAATGTTTCTTAATGTTTCTAAGGCATTATTTAGCCTCCTTATATCTTAGTTTATCATTTAAACACCATATCTAAGTTTGGGGTATTTCAGAGGAACTTAATGACTAATCGTGGAAGCATAAATAACGTGTGCAGTAGATTACCAGAGAGCTGGTTATGAATCTTAAACTCATTGAGTTCAAACACGGTAGAAGAATACCGCATTTCGTTAGTAAACCTTATTCCCATAATAGACGGATAAGGAGGCGATGAGTAGCACATTTGGAATAACCAAAGAGCAATAAAGTACTAAGATTATCAGGGTCGCGCAGCAGAAGCTAGTGGGCCCTAGCTAGGAGATTAATGTACCTAGTAAGTATAATAGAATAGCTATTAATGCCTTGAAGCCTAATAGGCTAGAACCGAATTAATTATGAGTTAAATAAACTCATATAGGAATTATTGGTGCAAAGACTAAACCATTGGTATGGTTAAGACCCTTTGACCAGAGTATATTACATAATAAACCGTAGTGAAGCTAAATCACTTCAGATTTCCCAAATTAAGTAAACCAATGTATAATAATAACATATGGTAGATTACGTGGGCGTAATCTCTTTTAAGGGGAGTAGAGCGAAAACCACATAATGTGAATTTTATGAATAAAACACATAAACTATAATGTGCATAGCACAAATGAGAATTGATTTGATGATTGGTACTATGTTAAATAAACATAAGTATTCATTCATATTGAAATTGTGGTAATTAGGCATGAGAGTTGCAAATACCATAGGATGGATATACCTACCTTGTAACACCATGTAAGAGTATTAGTAAAAGAAAAGTAATGAGTAGTGGACGGAGCTCCACAAGTATTGTAGCCTTTGAAGAAGTAGTACGAAATGAATGAGAGTAGTAGATGAATGAAGTCTAGGGGTAGTGTATACCTAAGTAAATTATTGGAAGTAAATTGAGGACAACTAAATTTTACAAGTATGGTAATCCCTAGTTAGGATGATGAAGAGTAATAGATGGAAGTAGTGAAGGTTGATGAAATGAGCACTTAGGTATTGAACCACGGAGTAAAGCATTTGGGAAGTAGAGTGAGGATGATTGATGGACTGATTCCATCCCTTGGAGATGTATGAATCGTATCACGACTAGAAAAGGGTAAAAAGACAGAAAATGAAAACAATTAAATTATTTGTTTGTTTGAAACTGATATGGGAAGTCGAACTTGATCCTGATCAGATCAAGGGAGACCGAACACAAATTGGGGTGGAAGGATAGTTCAACACTGATGCTGATCACATCAGGGTTGAATGATTCTTGAATCTCCCCTCAAGTGGTCACAAGAATCACACATAGCATAGAAGTAACGAATATAAATTGGAACTTGGAGCTGGATGCTTTAGAAAGATTTCTAATTAGCTGTTGGGAAGGATTTTTCCTTAGACTAAGAATAAGGATTTGGTTAGAAGCTTATACCGGAGAAGATAGTAGTGTAGCATATTGTATTATTCTAAGGGCAGCAGGACATAGAGGAGTCCTGTGTCGAGGTGACCTGAGTGCCTGCGGGATTGTAATGTGTACGGCATTGCTTTGGGGATAGCTCTGCACTGTATGTATGTATAAGTGTTGTAATGAGGAACCGGATGGTTGATAGTAATATGGATTGGAGTAATTATTGTACATTGGTATGGTATGAAAGGAGAAACCTTGAGTAACGAATTTAGGAATTGTAAGGAGGAGGAATGTATGGCTTTGGTATTAGGCAAGTGTAAATGAGTAAGTATAGTAATCCCATAACTCGAACAACTTTGAGGACAAAGTTCTTAAGGGGGGTAGATTGAAATACCCCGAACTTAAATATAGGGATTTAAAATTAATCTAATACGTATTTAAGGGCCTAATGACGCCTAAGTAATATTGGTAAGGAAAAATAAATCCAAAAGAAATGAAGAAATGCTTAAAAAGCAAAAAAACGCTAAATAAGCTTTAAATAACCATAAGAGGTATGAGACCTCGGTTAGCATATTATATGGATTCTAAGGGCTTAATAAGACCTAAGTAGTATATGGGAACAACTCCCAAAGGAAACGGATCCTTAAAATGGATTAAAAACACTAACGAACATTAAAGCGCGTTTTTCGAGGTAACCGGGAAAACGCGACTTTAAGCGGGTCAAATAGACTCGTAATAATTTTGGTCAACCAAATAGACACTAATAAACATTAGTGAAGGTCTAGAGCCAATAAAATCAATAAAACGAGAAAATAGTAAAAACTGCCAAAAACGGGAAGTTGTGGGGTAATAGTGTAAATAAAATAAATTAGTGTGTCCACTATTGCAATTAATGTTTAAAAGGGCCATGTGAGGAGGGTGTGCATCCGGCTGAAATAGCCCATACCCCTCTCTTAATTTCCTCCTTATTTGCAAAAGGACAAACCAAATAAAAAGCAAAAAGTTAATCTCTCTCCTCCCTCACAACTCTCTCTCACGTTTCTTTCTCAGCCCAGCACCTCTCTTCTTCCTCTCTGTAGCCATGGCGATTTGAAGAACCCATGTACAGAGCCTCTTCTTCTTCATTTTTGAAACCTCAAACCATCACCAAATGCTACAAAAACTATACCGTTGAATTCGTATCGTCAAGGAGATCATTCTCCACCCTTCAAAAATCTAAAACCACCAACTTTAGTTTTGAGGGTATTATCGGTTGAGAGCTTCAAGAACACCATTTCAAGATCTATCATCTTCTCCATGTTCCAAGGTAAGAAGTAGACCAAAGCTTCACTCTTTTCATCTTTTCCTTGCAAAAATATAAAACTCACGTAACACCACTATTCCATTGCTAGCCGGTTTTGGTGTTCCTCCTTGAGGGTTGAAGCCTTGTCACTTTCTACTCCAAAAAAAAAAACTCCATTAGAAGCTCAAGGTAAGATCTCTTAAGAGTTTAAGTAAGTTCTCATAAGTTAGGGTTTAAAACCTACGTAGAAAATTTAGTAGTTGGGTGTGTAAGTTTGTACCTTGTTACATGGTGTAGCTTGGTGTAAATAAATCAAGATAAACAAAGAAGGAAAGAGGAGCAAGAAAGGAGAAAGAGGAGAAAAGGAAAAGAAACTAAGAAACCAAGGTAATGTGAAGCCTCCGTAGAACTTTAATGTTTGTGTATGTGTAGGAATATTGTTTTAGCAATGAACTAAACTATTGTAACCGTGGGAAAAGAATGGGTACACTAGTGTGAATGGTAGTTGTAGTTTGAAGCTTTTGGAAACAAGGAAATAGTATGCTAAGTGTAAATGTTTAGTGTGCATGAGGTATTAGAAATATATGTGAGAATAAGGTATATGTTGAACAGGTTGTATATATTGAGTGTGCAAAATTATGTGATGAGAACACTTAGAAATGTAGGGAACCTCTGTCAAAATTCGTTTAGGAATGTGGAGCCTTGGGTGATGTTAGAAAAGAAAGAAACAGAAGAGAATTACAGAGAAGGAAAAATGAGATTGTTCACTTTGTTTTGTAACAGGAAAAGAAATGTGATTGAGTGGAGTTGTAAATGGTAAAACGTGAGTGTCAAACTAAGTTTGGATAGTTTGAGAGTCATTGAGTTAGTGGGAAGAAGAATAGGAAGGTCTGTAGCATTATTTGAAGAAGTAGAAATGTAACAGAGGAAGAAAAATTACAGTAAGGATGATAATGTAACAGATGTTTATAGTGTTGGTTTAGGCTAGTTTAAAATGCTTAAACAAAGTTAAAACATGCTAGATTATATGTAGAATATTAGGGAAGAGATTGGTAGAAGTTTGGAATTGAAACAAACTTAAAAACTTATATATGTTGCAATACTGTAACTAGTCCGGGTTTGCAAACCAGCACACAAACCCGGACTAGCATGAAAATACGACAGAAAGTTTTACAGAGGGATGGTCCAGGTTTACAAACCAAGACACTAACCCGGACCAAACAACAGAAATCCTACAGAATGTGTTCCTAAGTTTAGGTAAGGATGGGTAATGATGGGTAATGATATTATAAGATGATTAAGACATAATTAATGATGTTAAAGGTTATTAAGGCCATAAAAAAGCTTAGAAAATAATTGTAAGTAGGTAACACAAGTATAAGTATTTGGACAACAATGAATTAGTAAGTATAAACAGGAAATGTTAAGTGATTAGTAAGGTAAAGTATGGATAATTAACCATCCAACTGTATGTATGTGATAGGATTCAAATAGTTAAACACCGAAGGGAGTCGGTGAGTCCAAAGTCAACGGTGAAAGGTATGATTTCTTCATGCCCTGTATCCTAATCTGGTTACCCCGATTTGGTGCTTATTTGACCACCTAATAAGATATATGCATGAATCAGATTATGATGCACTTACTTGTGCTTGTTTACATTGTTCTCGATATTTGTCTTGAACAATAGTTTGTATAATTCATGAAATATATGAATGATGATGAAGTGTAATTGTATCTCGTAGTGTATTTATGTATTGTATTGTATTCTGTATGGATGTGCATATGAATAGTGTATTTGTGTATGTGGTTGAATGAATGACTTCTACTAATTCCTAACTACCTAACTCCTAACTTAAGTGAGTAAATTGGAATGAGTAGAAGTCCGATATAGCTTCGGCCACGCGTGAGGATGAGGAGACACAAGAGGTTGGATCCGATTCCTGACTCTTAAACTGGTCCGCGGCCCAAACCCCTTAAATGGGTAGCATCCCGGATTGGTGAGTCAAGTAAATCCCGGTGGTGGGACGGAGTAGTCCCCGGGCCGGAGGTCCCGACGACTTAACATGAGTAAGAGTAAATAAGTAAGTAAGTATGGATCCGTAAGTATGTATGAGTATGAGTATGTATGCGTAAGTACTGTGGAACGAGTAAAAGAGTAATCTCCACCCGATTAACCCGGGTGGACCAACATGAGCTAACAAGTATGGTGGATTGTGTATGTATTACGTATGTATTGTACATGTATTGTGTATTGTGAATTTCGGAAAGGTAAGTATATATCTGATGGCTTGTATGATTTACCATGTATGTATTGAGAGTATGTCTTGAAGTGTATGTATGTATTCCTTGCGTAATGTATTGTAATATTATGTATAAGAGCATGTATGCATGTATGTTTGAATGAAATCAATCGCATGTATTCGACCAAGTGGTCGGCGTACCCTCACTAGTACGCGGGGTATGCGGTTATCATATTTAGCGAAAGCTGACCCCCTCGGGGGAACATTTTTAGTGTGCACGTACCCGAAGCGGATATGGTCAAGGTAAGAGACCGGTGGCTACACTTGGATAGCTAGAAATAGAATGCAGAGGTGTACTAAATGGCACACCCTTGTACTTAGGAAGTAAGTAGTTGTGAGGAATGGGTAGATGTAGACTCTTAATGAGTATGTATGGATTTGAAAGAGGTATTCTATCTGTATAAGGATCTTAGTAAACTCGGTGTATTACATTGTATTGAACTTATGGAGTATTGTAATGAATGGGAAGTTTTAGTATTGGAATATGTATTGTAAGTGCGTAGTACTCGGATATTCCGGTCCATCAGACCGATGCTGTATGTAGTAGTAGTAGTAGCCTTGTTAGTCACGTGGGTGGCTAACGGCATTGTATCACCCACTGTTGAGTATGTAAGTATCCGCTGCGTGAGTCTGAATTGTATAAGGAGATTGGACGGTAATGACAGTATTAGCGGTAGGGGTGTTACAAAAAGTGGTATCAGAGCGAAGTATCACTCTGATGACTGGAAATACCGAGTTTAGGAAATATCGAGTTAGGAATTAGAAGCTTAGGGCTATGGGCTGAGTGATAGCATTAAAGAGATGCTAGTTAGGAACTCCCGGTGTGTACCGGATACCTACAATACCAGTCCCGCCCACCGCATCCCCATTGTATAACTTTGGGAAAGGACACTAGAGAGAGGAAAAGCCCTCTCATACTCGGGAAAACCCGATCTGGTTGTAATGAGATATTCCTACAAGAGGAAAGAACCTTACATATAGTAGATTCCAAGAAATGGAAGACCCGGAGATGGATCCCGGTTGAACAACGATACCCGCACTTAATAGCGGTGGAATAAACACTCCAACCATAAGGAGGCTACAACTTACAACAACATGGGGCGACATGCTTAGCAGTCGCGGAATCTGGTTAACCAACCAGCAGCAAGAAAAGAAGCAGTAAGCGCAACGGAGCGGAAAAAGGAACAGTAACAAAACCCGAGACACAATTCTACGGGACAGTAATAGCTAAATAGCACCACCAACGGTATGCTAGCTGACTAAGGACATAGTCAGGAGTGATTGACTTCAAAACTACAACGCCAAATAGGTTACAAACCTGGCCAACATAGCTCAGACAGCTACAAGAACATTCACAAGATTAATCGATGCAACTATAACTATAGTGCCTATACAAGCTAAGGCTCAATAACCACGGTAAACCGGTGGGAACGAGACAAGGAAGAACACAGCCAAATCAAAAGGGGAGTCTCCAAGGATTGGAGAAGTACCCCGATCAATGACAACCATGTCAAACTTACTGAGAAGTTACTCAGAAGATTAATTAACCTAAGTAAATGATCACTGGACCAATGGAGAAGTCGACAAGACTATCAAATACAAGTCGAAACCATACCGTGACCGGTATAGGTTTACCCAAAAACCACCAGTACCACGCACTTGCCACGGCAAGTGCCATAAGAACAAGAACATGCAGAGGAACCCTAACACACCACGAGTACATAGTAATGTACCGTGACCGCAACAAAGCGATTACAGGATCACAAATCCTAAAAATGAAAGAACGAAACCCTAGAAAGGCCTAACGGCCCGACCATTGTATTAAGAGTATACCAGTCAACGAGAAGCTAGACTTGGTCAGGACCACAAACATGGCTATGCCATGAAGAACCTCTTTTAACACCAAACCGTTATTTCAAAACCCTATTTTTCTTTCAAACCACAACCTCTCTTTTAAAACCTTGGATTTTAAAACTAAACCAACGGAATTACGGTGAGTATCATAGATGATACAAGAGGAGCTGACAATAGAATACTTCACCTAGGCGTGTGACGAACACTACGAGTGTACCCAAATACGGGATGTGGGACAACCGTACTCCGAAGGAGCTTGCGGGACTGACATGTAGTTAGGCAAGTGGTAACGTATTAACATGGTACCCCACGTATGTATACATGTAGTGCACGAAACACGGGAAGTAGTCAACTCCGTTCTACGGACCATGAGTAAATGCAAAGTAGAACAGCTGGACACCTCAGACGATCAAATATAAAAGAACTCAGAGAATCCATCTGAAGATAAGGAATAAGAACTAGAAAGTGCAAAGAGCACAGACTAGCAAGTATAGACATCGGATATGTCTTAAAGACTTCAAGCAAATGCATGGTAACTGGAGCAATTATCCAGCCCAGCACACTAAGGCAAATGCCTAACATGAACAACGATGCTCAACAAACGGGATGCAGTTCCTTAGAGCGATCACAAGATTACCACGAAGTATAATCCATCATTGGAGAGGATTTTGAACCTAGTCAAGAACACTAGGAGGAAATATAAACAGTCTACCCAAGAACGGGAGACGTCATAACCCAAAAAGGGATAGCTCAACTACGATACCACAAGGCGGTATAGTGGGCACAACATAATATAAACGTTAGCCGGATGTAACGGCGTAACCTAACAACACCCAAGGAGCAATCCTTGAAGGGTGTTTAAATTAACAACAATCAAATGAAGCGTCATAATAAGACCACGAAAGCTACAACGAACACCCGGTTAGGACACCGAAGGGATTTCACTTAATAGGAAATACCCTAAATTACAAAAGGGCACTGAGTAACATCAGAATGCCAAAAAGGGTCTCGTGTGAATGGAAGCGTGATGTCACGACTTGCCATGGGGCCCAGTAATACCTCCAAACTATGGGGTATATAAGGAGTGGAAATATGTATAAGCACTTGCAAAGAGCATGGCTTGCAGAAACAGGGCTCTGAAGCCATAAACCAAATACGTTAGATAAACCTCAACGGTTGAAAAACCACACCATTTAATAACAAGACTTGCAAAAGATATTGCTTCATACGACAAACAGACCGTCAACTGAACAACCCAATTAAAGCTCAACATAATGAGCGGCTTGGAGTAATGGTTACCTCAATGTCAATGTCACTGTCACTAGAGCATCAGTCTAGTATACAGTTGACTAAGTTTAATTACTCTTCATGCCCTCTGAAGAAATGGTAACACAGAGGCATATGAACTGTGATAATGCCAACATTGGCCTAGTCCACACTTGGACACTACGAGAAACCCAAGGGAAAGTACCCCTCATTAGCCAAAGACCACCAATGTGGTGAAGATGTGAACCCTTAGAAGGGTTTCCATCTATTATAACAGTAAAGCCTACGCATATAGATATTGCCAAGAGGCGATGGAATAAGGAAATGAGATTTCCAAACCATTATGACTTAAAGGAGTGAATATACTCCATATGCACCCAAGCATGTAGTGAACCATTGTATAAACACCAACATGGTAAACCTTGTCATGAGACTTATGAGTGGCGACAAACCCCTCAACAAGAACTTTCACCCATCAGTGATAAAATACCCTTCAATTGAAGAACGGGATCGGAAAACCCTTGAAGTTCTTGGGATGTTCCGGTGATGCACATACGAGTGAAACTACTCCGCTAGAGCTTATAACCAATGCTCAGCACTGAAGGACAATAATGGTCAAAAAAATCAATGAGAATACACATTGAACATCACGAATGACTAACGCTCAAGAGAGCTTATAACCCGATGAGTTATCTCATCCTTGGTCAACCAAGATACTTGGTAAATTGTATCATAAATGATGACGGAAGGTGAGGTAAGATAACCTACACATGAAACCAAAAAGGGAAGAACATCTTCACATTAGAACTATAATACTGTGGTATGCTGTGACAACCGTCATACAAATGAGCTAGGAGCCTTCTAGTGTATTCACACCATAAAGAAATGGTGCCAACGACAATGGCAATGAGTAAAGATACTACCACAGTAACAAAGACAGTAAGAACGATACGTACAATGAGTAAGAGTATGGTGCGCAACAAGCGACCGCTATGAGGAAGTAGCAAATAATGATACAGAGTAGTAAGATGACAGGCAGAAATATTCTTTCCTATCACATAAGTGACTTACTGTAAAGCGTTTACGCCTCTGCACTCTGTATGACTGAGTGTTTTGGTATTGCACTTGCGCAGCTAATGATCTAATGGGATGGCTAGGGATATAGAGAATGCAAACCGTAGTAAACCTTTTTTTTCACCATAAACATGGCATAAGCCAGTCAAGCAAGCTTAACAACAAATTGTGCGGCATAAGGCTAAAGAAGCACGAAGAGTGTACAATACACTAACAATCACAAAATGTGAATTCCAATGGAATAAAGGTGAAAGGAGACTAAAGAAAGTCACTAGGACCGACGCATAGAAATGCAAGGTCATACAAGTAAAGGACACTTGTATTGAACCAGAAGAACTAGTATAATTCAGAAGCTATTGACAACAGAGGAAGCACTACAACTAAGTAGTGACTTAACCTCGCCCGACAGTAAGTCGGAGGATGTAACACCCCATCCAACGCCATTCGTGGTTATCGCAAAACAGAACACTTAATCGAACACGTCGCAGCGGAAATAAACAACACCTGGACCTTGCCAAGGTCTGATCGTTAGAATATACCGACCTTATCATTTACAATACTTATCCAAATTACTTATCCAACTCAGAACATCACCAACCTCAATACCACAACCAACCGAGTACAAGTATCTCAAACATAATCTCAACCTTACATCATCTTAATATAAACAGTCGGGTGCACAGGCGCAACCCGAACTCAAAATAAACATCCCACCCTAAGTCTAACCGATCCTACTCTCGTAGTGCGTCATCATGGGTCTCTTACCTGCAAGTGTAAAAATAGCCCGCGAGGGGGTCAGCACGAATGCTGGTACACCCTCTCATGGCCCCCAAGCTAACGGGGATACGACGACTAATTGTCTATAGCATGGAAATTGATTACATACACAAGCATAATATGAAGTGCAATAACAATAACCACAGATGAACATATATAGTTCACAAACAATGAACGACTCAAGCGTTCCCTTATCAAGTGGGTTAGTAACCCCCTCCTTAGTCCTCATTTTCTTAACCTCAGTTCCTTACCTTACCTTAATCTTAATCTTAATCTCAATCTCCGTATACAAACCTTTCCTGGAAGGGATTGGTTGTAGCTTAATTCGAACCTGGGATTTAGGTGATCCCACCGCACCATCTTAATGCCACCTACTCTGGACGGGAGTCCAGCGTAGCTGAGCCGGCAACCGGCCCTAGGCTACAAGTCCGAAGACAAGTCCTTAAGCGGAGGGCGGATCTGATTCAGATACCGTCCCCCTTTTTCCTTAGCATGCATGACCGGAGATCGGTCCCGGGTTTCCTCACTCAAGTTCCAGTTAGTAGAAATCTTAATCATCATGTGCTAGCTAAGCCTTAACGGGCATTAACCAACAACCACCAAACTTAACTCTTATTCTTAACTCAGTAAGTACTAAACTTGGTTAGTAGCAATCTCAAGTCTCGCGGGTTAGTGTAAAGATAACACAAACACAACGAGAACAATATAACCGGTTGCATGCTTTATCTTGTTTTAGTCATAGCAATTAAACAGATAGCACACAAGCCGAGGGACACCTCGTTAGCAAGCAGGCCACAAGAAGGAATGTACCGTTCACCGTCGATCGTTGTTTGATTAATCTTCTTCGGGGTCCCAATTCACAAACCTAAAACATTCATTCATTTTTAGGTCATTAGTTATTTGCACCTTACTTAACTCACTTAGTCCCTAAGGATTCCCATTCAATAACCTCTCAAGTCTTTGCCACTTAGCTTACAAACTTAACTTTAAACATTAAAACTTATACTTAATCTTAACTTAATTACTTGAGTTCTTAGGGTCCTAATCATTACTACCCTACCAAAGGTATACCTTATTACCTATTACCATTCTTAGAATTCAAAATTTTTTTTTTATTTTTAGGCTCGACCGAACTTCCGACCGACCTTACCTAAGGTCGGTCCATTCCAGAACACTTCACCGTTTGAAAATTTTACCCCGACCGACCTTGCAAGTCCGGTCCCCAAGGTCGGTCCATTCCCGAGAGTTTCCCCGAGGGAAATTTAAGCTCGACCGAACTTGCCAAGTCCGGTCCTATGTTCGGTCGATTCCAGAGACTTATTACCGTACAAAATACATGCCTGACCGACCTTGTAAGTCCGGTCCCCAAGGTCGGTCCATTCCAGAAACTTTCACCGGTAGTGTAAACTGAGCTCGACTGACCTTGCAAGTCCGGTCCTAAGGTCGGTCGGCTCCAGAACCTTGTTTCTAAATTTTCTTTCAACTCCAAACTTCTCCTCACATATCCTAATATGTTATAACCTCATTTGGGCACCTCAAATACACCTTAAGCCCTCTTCAAAACACATTAAATCATTCACCAAGATTCACCTTAGTCATTATACATTTTCCTTGTAATAATGCTAACACTTGTAATGTTTTCCTCTAGGTTCTAGGTGGTGGTTCATACCTAATGTAACCACTATGCCAAATGTTTTCCTCACCACTATAAAATCATCTCCCAAGCATCTTTCACCATCTAAAACTCTTTTATGCATTTACTTAAAGTTCCTTCACAAGTTTAAACTTCCATCGATCAACACATTATTTCCTTCCTAGTTGTACACCAACATTTGCCTAAGTCCTAAATACTCAAATACATTCTCTTGTTTCCTAAATCCTTCATGGTGATACCTAAGTCATTAGAACACCTTATTCTCACCCTTTTTCATCAAGACAACCTCTAGAACATCCTAGTACTTCCTTAGTCATTAAATCCCCTTAGAATATCTTAAACACTTAAGTTCTCCTTTAAATTTTTGCCATGGTTCTCTAGTACATAGCACATCCTAACACATGGTTTTTCTCCATCAAACAACCAACATCACCCAAATTCTCATCACAACACCTTAACACACAATTTACACTAAAACTTCACCACATCATCATATAGTGCTTAAACTTAAAATGCTTGGCACTTAGGCCCTTAAATGACAATAATCTTAACCACTGAATTTCCACATATATTTGCCTTCAACCTGCGAGTACACACAACAAGGCTCCCATTGAAATAAAATGCTTCTTGTAATTCATCTCCACATTGTTTTAACTATCTCCTCTTCTCATTTGCTCTTATTCACAAGTTCACAAACATAGTCATTGTTTCTCCTAGGTTTTATAACACCTTCCCAATATAAACTCTACACTAAACTCATCACATACCTAAATCCCTTTCCCTTAAACAATAAAACACCTTAAGGTAAGTAATTTACCTTGTTCTTTTACAAGCTTAAAAAGCTTTCTTCCTTAGGTTTTTCTTTGTTCAATCTCGGTCACCAATGTGTATCTCCTTGCCAATGTTCTAACCAATATCCAATGACTCCAATGAGTACTAGATAACACATTAACCCTAAGGAGCAAACCCTAGGTTAAAAATATGCTTTAAGGTATTAAGGTAATTGTTTTACCTTGGTTTCTCAAGATAAACTTGGATATGAAGCAAGAAGGACCTCCTCTCTCCTTTGAAGAGTAGAAACAAGCTAGAACAAGGCATTAAAATGGAGTCCCATGAGCACTAATTTTCGGACATGTGAAGAAAATGGTGGAAACCTAGATTTTCTTGCACTTTCTTTACCTTAAGAGAATGGAGATGCCAATGGAGTCTCCAAGCTTGAGTTTCCTCCTCTAATGGTGGTTTGACTTGGCACCAAATCAAAGCTCTTGCAATTTCGAAAAGATAGGAAGAAGGAGCTTGAGCTAACTAAGAAGAATATGTATTTTGTTTTGGATTTGGAGCTAAAATGAGCAAGATGTAACCACGGAAGGATGGAGCTTTCATGGAGGTTGAGTTTTACGTGAATGGAGAAGGGAGAGAGCAGCTCAAACCATGGGAAAACAAAAGAGAATGAAGAAGTGAGGAGAGAGAACTAATAAAGTGTGATATTTATGTAAAAGGTGAATAGTGCTTTTACTTTATAACTCTTATTTGCTTTCTTATTTGCTTAATGACTCATGAAGGTGGTGACTCACCTCATAAGAAACCGGCCCCCTTTTAATAATGAGGGTAATTAAGTCTTTGTTGACCAAATGTCTCACTTATATAGACTTATGTTATAAACTAGCATAATTAATTCACTATTCACAAAACAAGGCACATTGTTGTGAAATTTTTGATTTCCCGTTGATATAGACTTCCAAATGTGATACTATATAGTACACATGTTAATTAAAGAGTAATGATGGACATTTAGCCATTCAAAACTCATTTACAAGACAATTTTTCAAAAACGTGCTTTAAGACTCCTTAAAGCACATTTTGTGTTTTAACTTGTTTTCAAGCTTGGTTTTCTTCGGTAATTGATTTAAAATGACCATTAGGATATTAATAAGGTCTTAGAACAATATTTGGGTACTCTCCCAAGTCTCTCCAAGTTTAGAGCACGTTTTTGCTAAAACTGCTCTTTTGGTGTTTCCTTATATTTTCTTTGATTAGAAATGTTTCTTAATGTTTCTAAGGCATTATTTAGCCTCCTTATATCTTAGTTTATCATTTAAACACCATATCTAAGTTTGGGGTATTTCAGAGGAACTTAATGACTAATCGTGGAAGCATAAATAACGTGTGCAGTAGATTACCAGAGAGCTGGTTATGAATCTTAAACTCATTGAGTTCAAACACGGTAGAAGAATACCGCATTTCGTTAGTAAACCTTATTCCCATAATAGACGGATAAGGAGGCGATGAGTAGCACATTTGGAATAACCAAGAGCAATAAAGTACTAAGATTATCAGGGTCGCGCAGCAGAAGCTAGTGGGCCCTAGCTAGGAGATTAATGTACCTAGTAAGTATAATAGAATAGCTATTAATGCCTTGAAGCCTAATAGGCTAGAACCGAATTAATTATGAGTTAAATAAACTCATATAGGAATTATTGGTGCAAAGACTAAACCATTGGTATGGTTAAGACCCTTTGACCAGAGTATATTACATAATAAACCGTAGTGAAGCTAAATCACTTCAGATTTCCCAAATTAAGTAAACCAATGTATAATAATAACATATGGTAGATTACGTGGGCGTAATCTCTTTTAAGGGGAGTAGAGCGAAAACCACATAATGTGAATTTTATGAATAAAACACATAAACTATAATGTGCATAGCACAAATGAGAATTGATTTGATGATTGGTACTATGTTAAATAAACATAAGTTCATTCATATTGAAATTGTGGTAATTAGGCATGAGAGTTGCAAATACCATAGGATGGATATACCTACCTTGTAACACCATGTAAGAGTATTAGTAAAAGAAAAGTAATGAGTAGTGGACGGAGCTCCACAAGTATTGTAGCCTTTGAAGAAGTAGTACGAAATGAATGAGAGAGTAGATGAATGAAGTCTAGGGGTAGTGTATACCTAAGTAAATTATTGGAAGTAAATTGAGGACAACTAAATTTTACAAGTATGGTAATCCCTAGTTAGGATGATGAAGAGTAATAGATGGAAGTAGTGAAGGTTGATGAAATGAGCACTTAGGTATTGAACCACGGAGTAAAGCATTTGGGAAGTAGAGTGAGGATGATTGATGGACTGATTCCATCCCTTGGAGATGTATGAATCGTATCACGACTAGAAAAGGGTAAAAAGACAGAAAATGAAAACAATTAAATTATTTGTTTGTTTGAAACTGATATGGGAAGTCGAACTTGATCCTGATCAGATCAAGGGAGACCGAACACAAATTGGGGTGGAAGGATAGTTCAACACTGATGCTGATCACATCAGGGTTGAATGATTCTTGAATCTCCCTCAAGTGGTCACAAGAATCACACATAGCATAGAAGTAACGAATATAATTGGAACTTGGAGCTGGATGCTTTAGAAAGATTTCTAATTAGCTGTTGGGAAGGATTTTTCCTTAGACTAAGAATAAGGATTTGGTTAGAAGCTTATACCGGAGAAGATAGTAGTGTAGCATATTGTATTATTCTAAGGGCAGCAGGACATAGAGGAGTCCTGTGTCGAGGTGACCTGAGTGCCTGCGGGATTGTAATGTGTACGGCATTGCTTTGGGGATAGCTCTGCACTGTATGTATGTATAAGTGTTGTAATGAGGAACCGGATGGTTGATAGTAATATGGATTGGAGTAATTATTGTACATTGGTATGGTATGAAAGGAGAAACCTTGAGTAACGAATTTAGGAATTGTAAGGAGGAGGAATGTATGGCTTTGGTATTAGGCAAGTGTAAATGAGTAAGTATAGTAATCCCATAACCTCGAACAACTTTGAGGACAAAGTTCTTAAGGGGGGTAGATTGAAATACCCCGAACTTAAATATAGGGATTTAAAATTAATCTAATACGTATTTAAGGGCCTAATGACGCCTAAGTAATATTGGTAAGGAAAAATAAATCCAAAAGAAATGAAGAAATGCTTAAAAAGCAAAAAAACGCTAAATAAGCTTTAAATAACCATAAGAGGTATGAGACCTCGGTTAGCATATTATATGGATTCTAAGGGCTTAATAAGACCTAAGTAGTATATGGGAACAACTCCCAAAGGAAACGGATCCTTAAAATGGATTAAAAACACTAACGAACATTAAAGCGCGTTTTTCGAGGTAACCGGGAAAACGCGACTTTAAGCGGGTCAAATAGACTCGTAATAATTTTGGTCAACCAAATAGACACTAATAAACATTAGTGAAGGTCTAGAGCCAATAAAATCAATAAAACGAGAAAATAGTAAAAAACTGCCAAAAACGGGAAGTTGTGGGGTAATAGTGTAAATAAAATAATTAGTGTGTCCACTATTGCAATTAATGTTTAAAAGGGCCATGTGAGGAGGGTGTGCATCCGGCTGAAATAGCCCATACCCCTCTCTTAATTTCCTCCTTATTTGCAAAAGGACAAACCAAATAAAAAGCAAAAAGTTAATCTCTCTCCTCCCTCACAACTCTCTCTCACGTTTCTTTCTCAGCCCAGCACCTTCTTCTTCCTCTCTGTAGCCATGGCGATTTGAAGAACCCATGTACAGAGCCTCTCTTCTTCATTTTTGAAACCTCAAACCATCATCAAATGCTACAAAAACTATACCGTTGAATTCGTATCGTCAAGGAGATCCATTCTCCACCCTTCAAAAATCTAAAACCACCAACTTTAGTTTTGAGGGTATTATCGGTTGAGAGCTTCAAGAACACATTTCAAGATCTATCATCTTCTCCATGTTCCAAGGTAAGAAGTAGACCAAAGCTTCACTCTTTTCATCTTTTCCTTGCAAAAATATAAAACTCACGTAACACCACTATTCCATTGCTAGCCGGTTTTGGTGTTCCTCCTTGAGGGTTGAAGCCTTGTCACTTCTACTCCAAAAAAAAAAACTCCATTAGAAGCTCAAGGTAAGATCTCTTAAGAGTTTAAGTAAGTTCTCATAAGTTAGGGTTTAAAACCTACGTAGAAAATTTAGTAGTTGGGTGTGTAAGTTTGTACCTTGTTACATGGTGTAGCTTGGTGTAAATAAATCAAGATAAACAAAGAAGGAAAGAGGAGCAAGAAAGGAGAAAGAGGAGAAAAGGAAAAGAACTAAGAAACCAAGGTAATGTGAAGCCTCCGTAGAACTTTAATGTTTGTGTATGTGTAGGAATATTGTTTAGCAATGAACTAAACTATTGTAACCGTGGGAAAAGAATGGGTACACTAGTGTGAATGGTAGTTGTAGTTTGAAGCTTTTGGAAACAAGGAAATAGTATGCTAAGTGTAAATGTTTAGTGTGCATGAGGTATTAGAAAATATATGTGAGAATAAGGTATATGTGAACAGGTTGTATATATTGAGTGTGCAAAATTATGTGATGAGAACACTTAGAAATGTAGGGAACCTCTGTCAAAATTCGTTTAGGAATGTGGAGCCTTGGGTGATGTTAGAAAAGAAAGAAACAGAAGAGAATTACAGAGAAGGAAAAATGAGATTGTTCACTTTGTTTGTAACAGGAAAAGAAATGTGATTGAGTGGAGTTGTAAATGGTAAAACGTGAGTGTCAAACTAAGTTTGGATAGTTTGAGAGTCATTGAGTTAGTGGGAAGAAGAATAGGAAGGTCTGTAGCATTATTTGAAGAAGTAGAAATGTAACAGAGGAAAAAATTACAGTAAGGATGATAATGTAACAGATGTGTATAGTGTTGGTTTAGGCTAGTTTAAAATGCTTAAACAAAGTTAAAACATGCTAGATTATATGTAGAAATATTAGGGAAGAGATTGGTAGAAGTTTGGAATTGAAACAAACTTAAAAACTTATATATGTTGCAATACTGTAACTAGTCCGGGTTTGCAAACCAGCACACAAACCCGGACTAGCATGAAAATACGACAGAAAGTTTTACAGAGGGATGGTCCAGGTTTACAAACCAAGACACTAACCCGGACCACCCCAAAAATACACCCGTAAGTTACCAAAACAGATGGTCCGGGTTTGCAAAGTAGCACACAAACCCGGACGATGCAAAAAAATCACCCGAGACCATATACCCATGAGGTCCGGGTTTGCATACTAGGAAGGAAACCCGGACCAAGCAAGAATTTCACCCGTATGTAGTTCAAACGAGTTGGTCCGGGTTTGTAAACCCGGACACCAACCCGGACCAACACAGAAATCCTACAGAATGTGTTTCTAAGTTTAGGTAATGATGGGTAATGATATTATAAGATGATTAAGACATAATTAATGATGTTTAAAGGTTATTAAGGCCATAAACAAGCTTAGAAAATAATTGTAAGTAGGTAACACAAGTATAAGTATTTTGACAACAATGAATTAGTAAGTATAAAACAGAAAATGTTAGTAAGTGATTAGTAAGGTAAAGTATGGATAATTAACCATCCAACTGTATGTATGTGATAGGATTCAAATAGTTGAACACCGAAGGGAGTCGGTGAGTCCAAAGTCAACGGTGAAAGGTATGATTTCTTCATGCCCTGTATCCTAATCTGGTTACCCCGATTTGTGTGCTTATTTGACCACCTAATAAGATAAATGCATGAATCGGATTATAATGCACTTACTTGTGCTTGTTTACATTGTTCTCGATATTTGTCTTGAACAATAGTTTGTATAATTCATGAAATATATGAATGATGATGAAGTGTAATTGTATCTCGTAGTGTATTTGTATATTGTATTGTATTCTGTATGGATGTGCATATGAATAATGTATTTGTGTATGTGGTTGAATGAATGACTTCTACTAATTCCTAACTACCTAACTCCTAACTTAAGTGAGTAAATTGGAATGAGTAGAAGTCCGATATAGCTTCGGCCACGCGTGAGGATGAGGAGACACAAGAGGTTGGATCCGATTCCTGACTCTTAAACTGGTCCGCGGCCCAAACCCCTTAAATCGGTAGCATCCCGGATTGGTGAGTCAAGTAAATCCCGGTGGTGGGACGGAGTAGTCCCCGGGCCGGAGGTCCCGACGACTTAACATGAGTAAGAGTAAATAAGTAAGTAAGTATGGATCCGTAAGTATGTATGAGTATGAGTATGTATGCGTAAGTACTGTGGAACGAGTAAAAGAGTAATCTCCACCCGATTAACCCGGTTGGACCAACATGAGCTAACAAGTATGGTGGATTGTGTATGTATTGTGTATGTATTGTACATGTATTGCGTATTGTGAATTTCGGAAAGGTAAGTATATATCTGATGGCTTGTATGATTTACCATGTATGTATTGAAGAGTATGTCTTGAAGTGTATGTATGTATTCCTTGCGTAATGTATTGTAATATTATGTATAAGAGCATGTATGCATGTATGTTTAAATGAAATCAATCGCATGTATTCGACCAAGTGGTCGGCGTACCCTCACTAGTACGCGGGGTATGCGGTTATCATATTCAGCGAAAGCTGACCCCCTCGGGGGAACATTTTTAGTGTGCAGGTACCCGAAGCGGATATGGTCAAGGTAAGACCGGTGGCTACACTTGGATAGCTAGAAGTAGAATGCAGAGGTGTACTAAATGGCACACCCTTGTACTTAGGAAGTAAGTAGTTGTGAGGAATGGGTAGATGTAGACTCTTAATGAGTATGTATGGATTTGAAAGAGGTATTCTATCTGTATAAGGATCTTAGTAAACTCGGTGTATTACATTGTATTGAACTTATGGAGTATTGTAATGAATGGGAAGTTTTAGTATTGGAATATGTATTGTAAGTGCGTAGTACTCGGATATTCCGGTCCATCAGACTAATGCTGTATGTAGTAGTAGTAGTAGCCTTGTTAGTCACGTGGGTGGCTAACGGCATTGTATCACCCACTGTTGAGTATGTAAGTATCCGCTGCGTGAGTCTGAATTGTATAAGGAGATTGGACGGTAATGACAGTATTAGCGGTAGGGGTGTTACACCAATTGTCGGGATTGCCTTCTTTCAAAACCTTTTTAGAGAGATTCGTTTAAAAGCCAAGGATAGGATTAGGACGGGAAGAGAGAGAGAGAGAGAGAGAGAGAATGAGTGAATGAGGTAAGCTTTTCTGCCAAGCTAGCGCCAAGAAGAAGAATTGATGACTTCGAATGCGTATAGAATGGAGGATTGGAAAGATATCGATGTTGACGAAATGATTAAGATTGGGAGTCCAATGGTTTGAAGTTTGCAGGAGCCGAAGAAGATTTGAGTATCTTGACAGGTATGAAGAACACCTTAGAGTGGGAACAGGGTTTTTTTATTGGAATGGGGTCACACCCTAGATGGGCTGCCTACGTACTCAACTCCCTGTTGAGATCAGACCTTATGTAGTTCAGGGTTTCGAGAAGTTTCGAGTTTGAGATGTTAGTCTGTGAGACTCTCGGATCTGTGAGACATTTGAAACCTTGAGATGTCGAAGTCTGTGAGACGCTTGGGTCTGTGAGACGCTTGGGTCTGTGAGACGCTCAGGTCGGTGAGACATTCGAATCATTGGAATAACAAAGTCTGTGAGACACTCGAGTCTATGAGACATTTAGAGTGTATAGGAAATTGGAATGGAATTGGAACTGAATTGAAATCGAAGTTGAATCGGTGTTGAATGAAAATTGAATTGAATTGGAATTGAAGTGAATTTGGATTTGAATGAGTTTGGGATTGAATTGAATTGAGATGAATTTGGAATTGAATTGAATTTGAAATGGGTTTGGGCCGAGATTGGAAAACGGGTCGAGTCAAAGTTCAGGTTGATTGAAGTAGGGTCGACCAAAGTTAGACTGGTCAAAGTCGGGTTGGTCAAAGTTGGATCGAGTCAAGGTTAAAGTTCAGTCAAGTCAAAGCTTCAGGTCAAACTTGGGGTCAAGTCAAAGTTTCATTCAAGGCGAATTGGGCCTTGTTGGGGCTTCAGGTCAAATGGGCATAGTATGGGCTTTTGGGTTGAATGGGCCTTGTTTAGGCTTTTGGGCTGAATGGGCCTTGTTTAGCCTTTTGGGCTGAATATGCCTTATTTGAGCTTTTAATGGATTTGGGTCGAATTGGGCTTGGGCCCAAAATGGGTTTGGGTTGAATTGGGCTTGGGCCCAAAATGGGTTTGGATGAGTTTATTTTTTATTTTAGAAATGGTCCAAAGGTGGGCCTTATTTGATTTAGGGCAAGATTAGGCTTTTGATTTTGAATGTTGGCTTTATTTGATTTTTGGGCCTTATTTAGGCCTCGGGTTTCTTTTCTCTCTCTTTTTTTAATATTTGGGCTGAATGGGGATTTGGGTTGGATTGCAACTTGGGCCGGCTAATATTTTGGGCTGAATTTGAAATGGGCCCAAGGTGGTTATTGGGCTGCAATTGACTACTGGGCCAAGCTGAAGACCTAAGGTGAATTGAGATTTGGAATTGAATTGATTTTTATTGGGCTTTTGCTTTGAGATTTGGAAATTGATTTCGATTGATTTTTTTTGTATTATGTTACAATAATAATGTGTGGTTTGGGTTTAGGGATCATCCAATTTATTAGGTGGGACCATGGCTCACCTAAATCTTAGCATTCAACCACTATCCTAAGGCTTGGTCGTAAAGGATAATAACTAGGGCTTAGCAATAGTTAGAAACGAATGAAACTGGAGTAGAAATAAATCACAATGAAATAGATATAACATTACAAGCCAAAGTTCGACAGAGAAGACAAAAGTTTTCAAAAAAAAAAAAAGACAGAGAAGACAAAGATTAATCACGCCCAGGATCATTTCTGTTTTCCTTTCTTCTTGCTTTTTTTTTTTGCTTCTTTATCTCATTAAGGACCTAGCAAAACCTGGAAGTGATATGCTACTAATCAACTTTCAGTTTGTGCAAATTTACAGGGTAATGTTAAACCTAGAACAAATCTCTTTGTAATACACAGACGACTCCACATTAAACTGAACAGACCAGATGCACCAAATGAATTCAAAAAACTTAACGTGATGTGCTTGAACAGATTAAACCAGAAGCAAGGAAATGATTCTAGCTTAAATAGTTTTCTTTTCTTCTATTTTAATACTGTACAGCTCTACGCGAAGGGCTTCTTCTTCTCGTGCATATTAGTGGTGGGTAACTGAAATACCCCTAAATTAATTTAAATTAATTTAGGGGATTTCTTTTATTAAACCTTTAATAATACTATTAAGTATTAAATTATTATATGGAATTATGAATATTAAATTATTATATGGAATTATGAAATTTATTTAGGGGTTTTCTCCTATTTCTAAACCCTAATTATTATATGTTATTATATAGTATTATGAATTTAATAATAAGATTTATAAGTCCATAAACCTTGGGAAAATTTCTAAACACTCCAAATATATTATAAAGATTTTAGGAAGTGTTGGAACATTGTTTTGAAACATAAAAGTCAATATAAAATTCTAGAAACCTTAAAGCTTATTAAGCCTTGCTAGAGTTGACTTTTTGAGAATGGTCAAACCAGGCCATGAAACCTATACCAATAAATAGGTTATGGAAAACCATGAAGATCGATAAAAAGAACGTCAAAAATGGATCATCCTAGCCAAAGTTATGCTAGATTGAAGTTTTGAATCAAAAATTTGAAAGATGCCACGTGTCACTCTGTCACGGGTCGCCAACACTTAGCCGATTTTATTCCTTCAATTTTGGTAACAGATTTCGGTTTTTGCCCTAACTTTAGACGGCTATATCTTTTTCATCTCTTCATATTTTTCAATTCCGTCTTCTTTGTTGTCTTCTCCTACATTCCCTCTAAACAACTATAACTCATACAAACCCTAACTCATTCTGAATCAACCGGAAAATCGAGTCAAAGTAGCCACCCTGCAAAAAACTGAAACTGCAATTCCAGTTTTCTCTTCGAATCAGGTAAATTCGATCAGCCATAACTTCTTCGTTTCTCATCCAAATTTCATGTTCTTTAGCTCGTTTTAAAGAGCTCTAATCCCTCTACAACTTTCATGTTGATGACCAAATCTAATTCTCAATCATATGGAAGATATAGGCGTCTAAAGTTCCGACCCCGATCTGGTCGCGTTTTGCCTAGAATTTTTCCAGAAACGAGAAGGTAAACTCGTAACTTTCGGGTTTGATTTCTTCTTGTGTGTTGTGAGTTAGAGTGAGCTCTTGCTATCAATACGTAGATCTAAGTTTGCTCTTTCCAATGAGCCCTTACTCATAGCCTAACTCATTTTTTTACTGCTAGTTATAGATCTTCGAAGTTGGCACCACGAACTGCTCAAAGTTCATATTTTTTCCAGTTTTTCCGATTTCGTTTTCACTCAATTCGCAAAACCCCGGTAAGTTTCCGATCAATTGCTCTGTTATTGTCATTCGTAGTCATGTTACCGTCTTAATCCATGTTCCAATTTGATCAATTACGCTCTAGATTGAGGGAATTAGGGAGAATTGAATTCGGAAACCGTTTAGAACCCTAACATTCGAACTAAACTCGAATTCCATCGTATAGTGCATTATAATTGGGGAAACCGGTATCAATAGAACCGAAATTCGATTTTGAATCCATAGAAACATGAATCACTCGATTTCGTTCTGTAGATTAGGAGATATCGGTGATTTAGTACTCGATTTGGTTAGTATGTTCGTTGATGAACTAGGAGTACAGGGGCCGTCCGATCTCGCTTTAGAAGATTGGACAGCCGAGATTAGATCGTGCTATTAAATAATTAGTATAAGTTTATAAAATTCCAGTAAATAGTCCTAACTTGTTTAATTAATGTAAATATCTTCCCGAATGTATTTTGACTTGAAATTTTAACCATAGATTCCTTATTTAATATAGTTTATTTTGATGTAAATTATTATGGTTTTGGAGTTTTTAAACGTAAGTTATGATTTTTGCAAGTTACGGGTTTTCTGGAATTATTTGGCTAAATTTAAAAAATATTTTTATGAAATAAAAATTTTATAATATGTCTAAAATGTTATAGTCACTGTATATTAAATTTTGGAATTTTTGGGCGATGGTAAAAGGTTTTAAAAATTGTGTTTATGAGTTTTTCATAAGAATAACCTATAATATAAGGTTTTTAATGTAACCAAAAATTAAAGTATGGTTTGTTAATTACCTTTTAAGTTGGGGAAAATAAGGGAAACTAGATTAACATTTTATAACAGTAAGTTTATAAATGTTTTGGTATTGGCTTTTAAGAGAAGTGAAATTATTTACATATATGTATATATACTTATTTAGTAGAAACTTATATAAATTAAGGAATTTAATTATCCTACATTTTATTTACTATATTATATGGGAGTTAATATTTTTAATTAAACTAAGGAATAAATATATATTTTTTACGCGTTTATAAAAAAGGGAACTAAGTAGTAACTTAATGTAAAACAAGGAATTTATTTAATTAACACTTATAATAACTAAATGCTATAAGAGCTAGTACCCTGTGATATGGTAAAAGAAATACTTAACGAAACATACTTGGAATACAGTTAAGGTTGTATTAATAAGATAGTTTAAATATGATAAGTTACATAGGGAATGTCTTAGTTGATTTCTAGTACGGGTACACTTATATATAAATAAATAAAGGAAATACTTTATTTAATGAACCATAGGTCGGTTGTAGTTATGCCTAAAAGTTATTAAACATAATTAAATACAATAAACTACATAAATAATGTTTTGAACAAATCCTAGTATATATAAATATATACACATTTAACATAAATAAAATTAGATACCTTATAGGAAATATACTACGAAGGAATTAATAAGTTAAACTAAACCTACATATACTATTAAAAGAATATTATATGAGCTAGTATTGAATTGTGGTTATGAAATTGAGCTTAAAGGGTTATCTTGGATTTCTAAGATTTATATAAACCATATTAGAATACATGTGTAATATTATTTGTCAAAGACCATAATGTAAATCTATAATTTGGTTAGGTAATTAATAAGTTGGGACTTAGGAATATTGTAACACCCCAACCACCACCGTACACTTAACATCAAACTGCAGCGGAAATCTCAACTCATCACATTGCTTAATTCAATGGTGTTACACGCCGTTAACCACCCACGTGGCTAACAAGGCTAATACATGTACATTGTATCGGTCTGATGGACTAGATTCCCGAGCAACTACACAATACAATCCTTATTCCATTTCCAACATTTATTATATACATACATTCCCACTGTACCGAGTATTTACAAACTAATGCCGATAACAATTTCGGTCTTACTACGCTTACAATGCTTACGCCATTTAAATGGCTACCCATGTATAAACATCTACCCCGTCCTACTCTCGAACGGCTTCCAGCTCCTTGTACCTGAAATAGAAAAGAAGAGAAAGGGTGGCCCCCAAGGGGCTCAGCACCTTTGCTGGTATGGTAATCCCGCAGCCCACATGCTACCGGGCCACGCACAACTAATTGTCGTCTTAGCATGCAGTTGATTATATTTAAATCATGCATCCAAACCATAAACACACAACACTTTGTATACACCCAACAATAGGGCTCAACATATATCCAACACATCCACACTTAACAAATCATCCAATGATTCCTTTAACCCTAGAGTGGCTCTCCTCTAAAACGGAGCTACTTCCTTAATGAACGACACGTACCCATTAATCGGGTTATCCTTAAACGCCTCTTGTCACAAACTGGGATTCATTTCCATGATCCACACACTCCATATCCTACAACATATCTCATTCCTCACATAACAAAACATAACAAAACCTTTCTTGTTTCAGCGTACACATGATAGCATCGCATTCATTTTAAACACCTAACATATACATATCATAGCATAGCAAGGGAAATTGCCTAGCACAATAACAACACAAACACTATAAGATCGGTTCACACAAGGGACCTTCCACCATAGTTAGTATATATAGTGAGCCTAGAGATTATTGCCAATCTCATGCTAAGCTCGTTACCAACCTCGTTACCGTCCAGTTATATCGAACGGTTAACTTAAACCCAAGGTGTGTCGGATATAGTAATCCCAAGCACACCGAAATAACATTCGTATGCCCCTGTGGCCCGACGTGAGTCAGTAATTAGCTTTGGATAAGCTAAGGGAAGGTAGAAACCAAATTGGAATACAACCTATACATACACCAAGAGAGCCGAACCGGATATGACATCGACTCCCGTCCATCACACGCGTGGCCGGAACATGACCGGACTCCTCACCCCCCATTAGTACATATATACTTATAAATAAGTAGTTAGAGATCCATTATGGAGCCTACCCCATCCACACACCATACAATATCATAACCGAGTTAAGCACACAAGGGAGGTTCACACACTTGCATACAACAACAATATCCATCTAACTCACACATAGCCGTGGTTAGAACGTTCCCAAGGTTTGGGCCGTTAACTCCGAATACCGATCACTCATGTGTTCCTAGATTTGGTTAGCTAAGGTTTAACACATATTTGAGGTTAAATGGTATCAGAGGCCAAATTCGCCGCATAAATGAATTACTATAAACTCATTACATGTTTTAATCTTACAAGGTGGCAAACACTCAGGAAAACACATTGGCATACAAGCCGGTGTAATCCGGTAGGACACAGGTTGCAAGAAAACCATACCTGTCGCCGGAGTCCACTTTACCACGTCCACTTATGTTCCTCGAGCAATTCTCGAACAACTGATAACATTACATGTATTTTTATTAACATCAGGCGGGGGTAACATGATTGTTTAAAGTCTAATGCTTATAACTTCCCCGTTAACTTAGTTAAATAACTTGACATTTTTAACTTGTTTTACTTTTACATTTTAATACAATTTTTCACCCACTTAATTGTCATCAAAACTCACCTAACATGTCCTTAACAACTTTATAACATCATTACCTATCAATCCCCATCATTACATATCATTTTATAACCTTAAACAACATTTTTGGTCCGACCGACCTTACCAACCGAACTTGTCCAAGTTCGGTCCATTCCAGAACACATTTCCGTCAAAATTTTCTACTCCGACCGACCTTGTAAGTTCAGTCGCATGTTCGGTCTATTCCGAGAGTTTCTTCCCTTTGAAAATTTAGCCCGACCGAACTTGCCAAGTCCGGTCCCATGTTCGGTCGGTTCCAGAAACTTAATCTGTACACAAATACAAGCCCGACCGACCTTGCAAGTCCGGTCCCCAAGGTCGGTCCATTCCAGAAGCCAATTCTCGCAGGGTAAACTGGGCTCGACCGAACTTGCAAGTTCGGTCGCAAGTTCGGTCTGCCCCAGACCCTTGTTTTCCTTTTCTCATTCAACTCCAAACTTCACCCCATATATCCTAGTACACCCTAACCTCATTTGGGCACTTCAAACACACCTTTAGCCATGTGCTAAACTCTTTAAATCACTCACCAAAACCATTTTATCATTCACAAATTTCTTACAAAATTCCTAGCACTTAGGATGTTTTCTCCTTAAGATTTCTAAGTGGTAGTTCACCAATAATGACCACTACACCAAGGTGTTTCCTCTACACCATAACATCTTCTCTCAACTTCTTTTCTTACTAACTAAACCTCCTTTTTCACATCTTACCTAAACATCACTTATTCCTTGGATATCAACATTACCTAAACCTTAAACAAACTCCTCCAAGACTTAAATACATTCTCAAAACACACATTGAATTCCTAGAACTTCCAAGATAATACCTAACTCCTTGCATCACTCTAAATCACCTTAATACATGTTTTCTTCTCAAGTAAACATTTATTCTCCTTTAACACTTCATAGTTCACCAAAACTTACTTAAAACACTTAGAACTTCTTACACATTTTCCCAAATTTGGCCATAGCTTCTCTTGTGTATACTCACATCCAAACACTTAGGTTTTTACCTTATTTCATTCAAGAACACCTAAAATCCATCAAACACATTTTTATACACAAACTTCACACATTTAGCACTATATCACAATATAGTGCATAACTTAAATTGCTTGGCACTTAGGCCCTTAAATAACATGGCTCTTAGGCCCTTAACTTGCATAAACCTTAAACACTGAATTTCCCACATAAATAATGCCTTTGACCTGTAAATACATACACCAAGACATATGTTCTTTTACTAGTCTCTTAAGAACACTTTACTAAGTCATTCACCATTTGCTCTTTAGGTAGTTTTTAACAAGCATTATAAGCTCATTTCTCCTAAGGCATTAAACCACATTGAGATAGCATATTTACCTCTTTTTCCTCACAACTTCTTTCTTGTTTCCTTGTAAAAACCAGTAAGGTATTTGATTCCTTGTCAAGTTCTAAACAATATACAAACATCATAATGAGTATTCAAGCTTTAAGCTTCATCTCATTGTAAACCCTAATTTTACATTGTTTCAAAAACATTAATGTAGTTGTTTTACCTTGATCTTTGAAGGGAATTGGAATATCTACCAAGAGAGGACTCCACCAAGTCCTTGAAAGATTCAAATGGAGCTAGAACAAAGCAACACAATGAGCACCATTAATGGTGATTTTCGGTCAAGGTAAAAACATGGAGGAAACTTCATTTTTCTTTGAGTTTCCTTACCTTGAAGCAAAGGAGAGTAATAATATGTAGAAACACAAGCTCAAGCTCCATCAATGGTGATTCTCCATGGAACCAAAATTGAGTTCTTGAAGATTTGAAAAGGTAGAAGTGTAGCGCTTGACCTAACTAAGACAAATATGGTCTTAGAATTTGATTTGGAGCATGGAGTTGGATTTGGCAAGGAAATGAAGATGGAGAAGAGAGGTTGATATAGAAAATCGTAAATGGAGGGGAGGAAGGGAGCTTGAAGACGTGTGAAATGAAAAGGGAATGAAAGAATGAAGATGAGTTCTACTTTTGGAAGATATTTAAGTAAAAAGCAAAATAGTACTTTACTTTAAGCTTCATTTACTTATTTGATTTCTTTTACAAGTTGGTGACTCACACCTTAAAAAACCGGCCCCCATTTAGTTAGAAGGGTACTTTAGTCTTTATTTGTCAATTTAATCACTTATAATAACATATGTTACAAAATAGCTTATAAAAATCACTATTCACAAAACAAGGCACATTGTTGTGAAATTTTTGATTTCCTATTGATATAGCCACCCAAATGTGATACTATATAGTACACATACTTATTAGAGAGTAATGATGGACATGTAGCCATTCAAAACACATTTACAAGAAAAGTTTTCAAAAATGTGCTTTAAGACTCCTTAAAGCACATTTTGTGTTTTAACTTGTTTTCAAGCTTGGTTTTCTTTGGTAATTGATTTAATATGTTCATTAACATATTTATAAGGTATAGGTATGACCATTAGGTCTTATACAAATTTATTCCAAGCTTAGAGCACATTTTGCTCTTATTGACTTTAAGGTATTTTCTTGTGTTTTGTTTGGTTTCATTGTCTACCAATGTTTCCTAAGGACTTAATTAGCCTTATTAAATCATACTTGAATATTATTAAGCCTTGGTAGGCTCTTTGGGTCCTAACCAAGTTCGCTCATAGCTTAGAGCATGTTTTTGCTCAAACTGTGTCTTAATGCCTTATTGCATTTTACTATGGTTTAAATTGTACACTGATGTTCCTAAGGCACTTTTTAGCCTTTACATACCATGGTTTAATATTTAAACTACATATCAAGGTTTAGGGTATTTCAATCTACCCCCCTTAAAAGAACTTCGTCCTCGAAGTTCACATTTCCCACACATCATTAGATTAGAATACGGGGATTACTTATAGCCATAAAACTTCCATAACCAAACACACTTTACATCACAACCTCGGACTTAATGGTCCGGGCAACACATTCACATTATACATAAAATATCATACTCACATGGTAACCTCGGACTTAATGGTCCGGGTACCTTCACCACACTTGCACTTACATAATATCCCTCAGACTCTTAGGTCTGGGTGACATAACCACATTTGGACTCGTAGGCCTGGGTAACACAATCAATTCAGAACCCACCCACATTAGAACTCAAGGTCTAAAATAATATTTATTACTTATTCCACACAACATGTCTTAGCATGTATATCAAACAGAAATACCTTTTCCATCTCTCCATGGGTTCGAATCCCACGTTGAGTACATATACACTGTGATCCCGCAGAACCCGGTCGCGATGGACACCTTCTGGTCCCCGTTCCTTTGGGAGATCAAAACATTCACTTAATTTTTAACATATATACTTCTCATGTCACCGGTCCGAAGACAAAGGCTCATACGTCCTCAGCTCGTGAGCAAGTACTACAAAAATATTCTTTAATAGGTTAAGTATAAGAAGATCTTTTATTCAAAATATTAATCGATTGTTTGAAAACACCAATTGAAAATCCTTTTGAAAACACCACACAACTCCAAGTCCAATTTATGCTCCTTGTATTTTTCTTAACATGGTTGTTTGTGACCACTTACAGGGAGCTTCAAGAGTTATCCAACCCTGATGTGATCAGCATCAGTGTTGAACTATCTTTCCACCCCAATTTGTGTTCGGCTTCCCTTGATCTCATGATAATCAAGTTTCACCTCCCACTTCTTTTTCAACCAACAACTAATTCAAGCGTATCCCATTTTCTATCTTTAAATCCTTCTAGTCATAATCATTACATCTCCAAGGGATAGAACTCCGTCTATCAATCATCACCCAAATCCAACTTAATTCAAGTTACCTAGAGAATTTAATTCTCACTAGGTTCTATGTCGGTCTTATACCCCTCATAAATCACAACACTGTATATATATACATATTTTTTTATCAAAATACAATACATGGTTTACATTTATGCACCGTCGGGGTTTTAGTTCCCCGGGAGTTTCTTTACTCCCTTCCACTTGTACTCTCACACACCACTGTTAACAAAATAAACACACTTCCCACAATGGTATTCGCATCTTCTGTGTGCAATTACCACAATTTAACCACAAATAAATGCGTATGTTTATATAACACACGCGCCAACCATCATAACAAATCATTTTGTGCTATGCACAACCCCGTTCACGTACACTTGTACGGTAAAACGCACTAAGTGGTTTTGCGCTCTACCCCCCTTAAAAGGGATTACGCCCACGTAATCAATCACTAAACCTTGGCTTAAAATGTTCTGCCGTCGTGAAGTGTTTTGACTTCCACGCGGTCTATTACACAATGGATTCTGATTAGAGGATCTTAACCATATTGGCGGTTTAGTCCCTAAACCAAGAATTCGCATTGGAGTTCTAACTCATAACCGGTTTCGGTCCTGGTGATAAGTGGTGAAATAATGCTCTCTCAAGGCCTTTATTCGTCGTCATTTTATTTGGCGCATGACTTATTTCACCACTTTATGGAGTATTTGTGTGTTTATTAGTGATCTTACACTTTTGGCTTGTTCAAATAGGTAAATACTCTTTGGAGTATATTTTGAGAGCTTTATATGAGAAAGCATCAATGTTCGAGCACCTCGGGAAGGATACCTAGCCAACGGGAAGCATCGGGAGAGTTCCGGCACAGAGAAAATGACATTCTGGGGCCGACCGAACTTGCGACCGGACTTGCAAGTTCGGTCGGGCTCTGTTCAGGCCGTCCCAAAACTTACTGGAATCGACCGAACTTGCGACCGGACTTGCAAGTTCGGTCGACCTTTAAACCCGTCACGTGTTTCCGCTTAAAAGAGTCCGACCGAACTTGCGACCGGACTTGCAAGTTCGGTCGGACGGGAATTTTTGCCCAGAAAAAGCTGTTTAAAGACTACATTTTGGGGCTTCCTTCCCCATTATCAAATTCACCCGACTCCAACCCTAAACAGACGAGAAAGAGGCGAAAATAGAAGAGAAAAGAAGAGGAGAAGAGAAGAGAAGAAAGGAGGAAGAAGGAAGTGAAGATCTCTACCTCCATTGAAGCTTGGAAGCTCCTCCAATGGCTAATTCTTCCTTTTCTTTGCTCTTTCCTCTAGCTATGTCTGAGTAGTTCCATTTGTATCCTAGGATGAGGGTTTGAACCCATTTTGCTCATTGAATGCTAGAAACCTAACTCATTAATTACTCTTGTTTTATTCTCTTCAATATCAATTAATGCACTAAACTGATCTCTTATTGCATTTATGGTGGTTCCATTCAATATTTGAGCTTGAGTTTGGAACTAGACCAAGAAGGGAGTAAACCCTAACCTTTGCTTTCTTGATTTGGAAGTAATTGCTTGGGGCTATTATTTAAGAGTGCTTGCTTAATGCTATTTGATGACTTGAACCTCCTTTAATTAAGGGGTTTGATTATTTAGGTAAGAATTGGATTTCCCATGATTTGGGGATTCATGAGCTAAACTCTAATAGGCACTGAGATGATGAGTTATGGTTTTAAAGTTCTTTGAGTGAATTGGGTGATTCCCACTATCCTAGGGTACTCTCTCCATCCATACCATTCACAAACATTTTACTGCTTTTATTGCATTTTAGTTAACAAAACAAACAACCAAGCTTGCCTCTGGCTAAACCCCCATTTTACTGTTATTTTGCACTTAACTATTATACCGAAGCTTGGGATTTAGAAACCAATTTCCTTGTGGATACGACACTTGTTTTACTGCAACGAATTGGGTGCACTTGCCCATTTTAGCTAGGTTTAATTACTATGTATGTAATTTTCCCAACAAGTTTATGGCGCCGTTGCCGGGGAAATTGATTATTCAATTTCCCTTGGTTCGGTACTATAGTTTTTGTGCATTTAGTACTTTTATCTATTTATTTCATTTGTGGTATTTATGTTTTTAGTTGTTGTTTATATTTTACATATCCATCTACTTAAGAGCGTTTGGTGTTGGTGCATTCTAGGTACCTTCTGTTTTCTCGTTGTATGCCAAACACTCGAGCCAAAGGATCTCCACTTGCTAGTCCGAGACCCGAGCTCGAGCGTTCATTGTTGAGGGCCATCCGAACAGTGAAAAATTCAATCATGAATGAACCACCGGTGGTTGAAAACAACGGGAACCAACAACAAATGGCTCTCAAAGACTACAACCAGCCGGACACCGAAGGGAGGCCTTCAGCCATAGTCCTACCGGAATTGACGCCTCAAGAGACCGGACAATGGGTATTCAAGACCCATTACATCACTGCTGTCCGGGATTTAGGAAAATTCAGTGGAGCAAATCCCGATGAGGCTCCCAATCACCTAAGTCAATTCCTCGATTTTTGCAACTCATTTGGCAAAACTGGAAATGTTGACCAGAGGATACGCCTGCAGCTTTTCCCTCACTCACTGTCCGACTCTGCATCAAGATGGTATAGGAGCTTACCGTCAAAATCAATCCATACTTGGGCACAAATGGCTCAACAATTTCTTGCCAAGTATTACCCCACTAGTAGAACAAGGCAATTAATTGGAGAGATCAATACCTTTTGCCAAGAACCGGGAGAGACGTTATACGATGCATGGGATAGATTCAAAAACATGTTGATGAATTGTTCCCACCACGGTTTGGACGACCAATCACTATGTCTATCATTTTTCAACGGTCTCGATGACCAGAATAGACTACTTGTGAACTCCTCATCTGGAGGAAGCTTTATGACTAAGTCACCTCAAGAGGGGATGGCACTCCTAGAGGAGATGACTAGTAACATAAGGCAATGGTCTAGGCAAAAGGGGAGAGCACCAAGAGCAGCTGGTCTCTTACATGTTGAACCCACCGACCACCTTTCCGCTCAACTATCTTCACTCACCAAGATGGTGGAGAAGCTAGCTATAGCTCAAAAAGAAACAACAAAGTCTATAGCTTCTTCATCATCACCCTCTCCATCTACTTCTACTCCAATCCAAGAGGGGTGTGCAATTTGTGCGGGTCCTCACGAGACCCACTTTTGCGAAGGCAAGGTTTATGCCGATCCACGTGAGGATGTAAACTTTGTAGGCAACCGCCCCGGATACAACTACAACCAACAAAACCCCATGGAGGAACCATCCAAACTTCTCATGGAGAAGTAATGACCAACCCAAGGGGGAGCTAGCAATGCTTCCAACAATCCCACGGGCTACCGGTCACAAGGGTCGACTCAAATGTCCAACCAACAAATGGGTTACCGACCACAAGGAGCACCTCCGGGCTTTCAACAACAACCAACACAACAACACCACACACCACCAAAACAACAATCATCCCCCACCCACGGATGCCAATGCCGAGCTAAGAGACATGATGAAAAATCTTGTCTCGGTTGTGCAATCCAAAGCGGCTGACTTGGATGCTTTTAAAGCAAGTCAAGACGCCACCAACAAAAGGGTTGAGTCCCAACTTGAAAGCATCTCTCAACAACTTGCTCAAAGACAACCGGGCACGTTCCCAAGCCAAACCAAGCCTAATCCGAAAGAGCAACTCAATGCTATATTCGTGAGAGAAGATGTTGAAGAAGAGGTTAGCAAGATAAATGTGATTGAGACTTCAAAAATTCACCCTCTTCATCAAGTATGGGCTATGTCCATAGCTGCATCAAAAAGAAAGATAGCCCAACTTGAATCTTCTTCGAGAATTCATGATCATGAACTTCAAGATGAGAGGGAGCACTTGGGAAAGCTTCTTACAAACTATGCAAGAGAAAAAGCCAAGTTGGAGGATGATGAGGAAGGGATAAAAGTTGTTACCTTGAGAAGTGGGAGAAAAACACAAGAAGTCCAAGTCCCACATGAGCCAAGCAACCCAAAGGAGGGTGACGAAGAAAGGGTTGACCACCCAACGGAGGGAACTCCTCAAGACGTCCCCGCAAACCTCTCCGCACAAAAACCCTCTCCATGTGAACCACCCGTACCTTTCCCCAACCGACTCAAGAAACAGAAGCTTGATGCAGAGTACGGGAAGTTTCTAGCGGTGCTTAAGCAATTGAATGTCAACATCCCTTTTGTAGACCTCATTGCCAAGATGCCAAACTATGCTAAATTCCTCAAGCATCTCATCTCCAACAAATTAAAATTGACCGAAGACGGCACCATCCAGCTCAATGAAGCTTGCTCTGCTATTCTCAAACAGCCATTACCTTCGAAATGCAGCGATCCAGGCAGCTTCACCATCCCGGTCATGATCGGTAGCACCTCTTTTCAATACTCCTTATGTGATCTAGGTGCCTCCATCAACTTGATGCCCCTTTCCACCTTCAAGCGGCTAGGTATAGGTGAATTGAAAAAGAGCAAGATGGTCCTTCAACTGGCAGATGGGTCGACGGTTTACCCAAGTGGAGTGGTTGAAGACGTTATCATCAAAGTGGAACATCTATACTTCCCATGCGATTTTGTCATTTTGGACATTGAAGAAAACTCCACTACACCCCTTATCCTTGGCCGGCCTTTCCTTGCCACTGCTGATGCTCAAATTGCTGTGGCAAGAAGGACCATCACCTTGCAAGCATATGATGAGAAGTTGGTATTCACAGCGGGGAGGTCCCCAAATAACAAGACGGCGACGGTCAAGGTTGTAGAAAAGGAGGCCCAGCCACACTCATCTTCTTCACCTCTCTTCATCACTCTACCCGAAGGGATCACCATCCAGGATGAACCACCATTAATCCTTGAAGAAGAGAAAGAGAGGGGCAGGAAGGAAAAAGGTGAACGTGCATCAAAGTGGATACCCAAAAATGTCTTCGCTTCATGCTTTGGATGTCCTCCTTACGTCCACCCTCCAGGTTTGATCTAACCCTCACAATGGTCTAGCCAAAGACCTTAAAAAGACGGGCAGCTTTCCGGGAGACAACCCGGACTATTGTCATTTTTAGCTTGCATTCTTTACTCATTCGAGTTATGTTAGTTGTTTGCCTATTCTATGCTTGATTTATTGTGTGTTCTGGGTGTTTTTGCTTGTTGAATCTGTTTGTGATTGATGATAAGTGTTGTGGGCAAGAAAACAAATATTTTGGTGAAATTCTGGTCCCGACCGACCTTAGGACCGAACTTGCAAGGTCGGTCGAGTCCCAGATTTCAAATCCGCGAAGCTACTGACTTCGACCGAACTTGCGACCGGACTTGCAAGTTCGGTCGGAGTGAAAAATTTCAACCCGAAACATTCTGGAACCGACCGAACTTGCGACCGGACTTGCAAGTTCGGTCGGAGTGAAAAATTTCGAACTTCAACCCTACTGGAACCGACCGAACTTGCGCGACCGGACGTGCAAGTTCGGTCGGGCGAAAAAATTTGAAAAAAAAATGGGAAAACGCGGCGTTTTTCCTTCTTTCTTTCTTCTTTCCTTTCTTCCTCTCTTCCTTTCTTCTTCCTCCGCAACTCCATCGCCATTTCCCCTCTCCCTCTGCTCTTTCTCTCTCGCGCGCCACCAGCACACTCACCACCGCCTGCCCACTCCGACGACCACCGCCACCTCGCCGCACCCCGCTGCAGGTCGCGCCACACACCAGCACCGCCCCGCTGCTTCGCGAACCACCAGACGCCCAACAAACCCTAAATCGCCCCCCTATTTCCCCAATCCGGTTTTCACTACGATTTTCCCTGTTTTTCAGTCCAATTTAACTCCATTGACTTCTACTACTCCTAAGGTATGCTTCTCTAACTCTCATTGTGATATTTGGTTCAATTTTGAGCAAGTTACACTTTGGCCTAAATTGCAATCGAACCAAACGGAGCCTTAGGTGGGAAATTGTGATTTTTGCAAATTTGTGGAGTTGGATTGTGTTGAATACTTAATTAGGAACTTTGTGTGGGTTTGGAGATTCAAAATGTGCAATTTGGTGGTCCTAAGCTTAATTTGGTGCTTAATGTCTTACAGTGACTAATGTTTGTTTAGCATTATTCAAAGGTGTTTTAATGTATGCTAATTGCTTTGTGAATAATGCTGGATGCCTAAACTCCATTGAGCCTATTGGTTGCATTCTGTGGTTGCGCATTGTGACACCTAAATTGTGAAACCTTGACAAACGGGTAGTGTGCTTAGTGGGGAATTCCCATTTTGATTAAAATTGTTAGTGGGATACTTGGTGAGCTGCATGGTACCCTTTTGGGCGAAAGTGTGGAGGTTCTTAGAACCGAGGAATGATAGAAAAACAGGGGGGACTCTGGCAAAATTTTTCCATACAACTGTCGTTTCTTTTGCTCTTTCTTGTGTTTCATGCTTCTTAGTGTGCTATTTTCTTATTGACAACCTAGTTACTTTCTAACAGTTTAACGGTTGTTGTTTGTGTTGTTTTTGTTTTGTTTCTTTTTCTTTTTCTTTTTTTTGTTTTGCAGCAACATGGCCCACCGACAGCGTCGTGCTAGGAGACAGGTGGCCGCCCCAGAACCAGAACTTCCTAATGCTCTTCTTGACGGCGTCTTCATCAACGCCGAGGCCCGAAGCTGGTTTAACTCTCCCCGACGGCGGGAGATAGTTCAGGAGCGTATGGTGGACCCCGAGCTCGAGGCGGACCTGCAGCTCCGGCCTTACCTTGAGGCCATCGGGTGGGGCTGCCTGCTCACCATGGGGGAGGGCCCTACTACCCTCTCCAGATCAAAGAATTCTATGCAAATGCTACAGCCGATCGGAGGGCGCGCGAGGTCACTCCTATGTCCATGGTGTGCCCATATTCATTCGGAGGCTGGACGTCCACACCTTCTTCCATTTGCCACGGGACGACTTCCAGCACTCCAAGTGCATCCATCAGGCTGATCTTAATGCCAGCCGGCGTCACTACCTTAACACCCTCCGGCTCAGACACGTCGCAAGAACCAGGGGGGACTGACGTACGGCTCACCATCACCCCATCGATGCTCGAGGACCCGTTGTGACGCCTCCTGCTTGCTGATCCGACACAATCTTCTCCCACGGGATAGTAAGGACCTCAACGCCACCGATTGCTACTTGATGGACTATATGGTGGCCCCGGACCCTGATAAGCCCCTCTCCTCTCCGATCTCTTCATGCCCACCTCTGCCACATTATTGAGAAGAAGGATTCCCACCACTTGGGGTATCCCCACACTTTATTCAGAGGATGTTGGATCGCCACGGAGTGGCCCCGAGCGGATGAGGTGCCGACCTTGCCCATGGACCCTTTCAACGCCACCGAATGAGGAAGATGGGTTTTACTCGAGAGGACGACGGGTGGCACAAGGCCATCGCTGTGAGCCTAGGCGGCGCAGGGGTGCAGCATCCTCTTCCGGTCCTCCTCCACTACTGCACCTGGGCCGTTCCTCGCCCTGCCACCTCCACCCTTGACCGGAGCGGTGACCCGGAGCAGCTCGCGCTGTTCGAGAGGCAGATGGCCGAGCACCGGCGTTCATGGAGGAGCACCAGCGCAGATGGAGGCCTATTGGCAGCACGTTCGCGAGCATGGTGGTGCACCCCCCCCCCCCCCGTAGCCTCTTCTGATCCTGGGTTGCTGCTTTTGTTTCTATGCTATTCAATCTGTCTCTGACTTGCTTGTTAGACTGTTAGACTTTGTTCAGATATTTGTGATGCTTGTACTTCACATTCTTTTGCGCTATGGTGCTTTACGCACCCTTTTGACTGCTCTGCTATGGGACCCCTGTGTGGGACCCCTTCAAACTATCTAACTTTGGCCTCAATGCGAATTCACTCGAATCCATGTTGCGCCTTGTTTCTTTTGGTTTTGCACTGTAGATATCTCAACTGAACTCGACAACATCCCAAAATGAGTTAGGTGACATTCCAGAGAGCCTCTGGTCCATTTGTCCTAGGCCATACGACTCTTCCTACCGGAGCTCGCGCTTACCTGAATATGCACACTGGCAAGTGTGGGGGAATACCACCAACACATTTTTCTCAGGGGAGTATTAGTTCTCTACACTTCACCACTCTATACAATGCAACACTTTTTCTGCTTACTTCATGACAAGTGATACCCAAAGGTCTTCTATTGTTTTTCCCATATGATTTTATTTGAACAATGAGGACATTGTCCCATTCAAGTGTGGGGGAGACGACCTTTGATGCACTAAGTCAATTTTCTCATAATTATCTACAGCTTCATTTGGGAGTTATGTTTATAGTAAGCAAGTTTTTCTTTGAATTCTTGGAATTTTCCACCGAACTTTTTTCAAAGGTTCTCTCTTGAGGAGCACTTATGTGCGGTGCGATCATAAATCCATTTCGTGATGAATTTTTATTGCTTAGGGGTTCCTTCTACCTTCTTATCTAGGGATTGCTAAGGGGTGCTTCCTTGTGAAAAAAAAAAGACAAAAAGGACCTTGAGAGACACCATAGGTAACCAACAAATGAGAGATGAGTGTTCATTGAAGCAAGGCAAAATGCCAATTTACCTCTTCTCATCTCTTGTTGCAAAAGTGAATCAACTGCAAATCTCTATTTTTCCTTTTGTTTTCCCTCAATGCCCGTTCTTGAGAGAAGTTGGCCATGGTAAAAGTTCTCCAAGTTCCTTAATCTGTAAAAACTCGGAAGCACTCTAGATCATACCCCGAAACTCTATATTTCATTTACCTAAGCACACCCATGTCATCATGAGAAGGTTGGTTGCATCTCCTGAGGTTTTTCACAAATTTTGCTCACTTAAATTCAAGAACTCATATAAACACTTGCTTGCTTTAAATGTTCCTTCTTGTTGTGGGTCCTTAGCTAATTTTGCTTGAGGACAAGCAAATGGATAAGTGTGGGGGAGTTGATAAGTGGTGAAATAATGCTCTCTCAAGGCCTTTATTTGTCGTCATTTTATTTGGTGCATGACTTATTTCACCACTTTATGGAGTATTTGTGTGTTTATTAGTGATCTTACACTTTTGGCTTGTTCAAATAGGTAATACTCTTTGGAGATATTTTGAGAGCTTTATATGAGAAAGCATCAATTTGAGCACCTCGGGAAGGATACCTAGCCAACGGGAAGCATCGGGAGAGTTCCGGCACAGAGAAAATGACATTCTGGGGCCGACCGAACTTGCGACCGGACTTGCAAGTTCGGTCGGGCTCTGTTCAGGCCGTCCCAAAACTTACTGGAATCGACCGAACTTGCGACCGGACTTGCAAGTTCGGTCGACCTTTAAACCCGTCACGTGTTTCCGCTTAAAAAGAGTCCGACCGAACTTGCGACCGGACTTGCAAGTTCGGTCGGACGGGAATTTTTGCCCAGAAAAAGCTGTTTAAAGACTACATTTTGGGGCTTCCTTCCCCATTATCAAATTCACCCGACTCCAACCCTAAACAGACGAGAAAGAGGCGAAAATAAAAGAGAAAAGAAGAGGAGAAGAGAAGAGAAGAAAGGAGGAAGAAGGAAGTGAAGATCTCTACCTCCATTGAAGCTTGGAAGCTCCTCCAATGGCTAATTCTTCCTTTCTTTGCTCTTCCTCTAGCCATGTCTGAGTAGTTCCATTTGTATCCTAGGATGAGGGTTTGAACCCATTTCGCTCATTGAATGCTAGAAACCTAACTCATTAATTACTCTTGTTTTATTCTCTTCAATATCAATTAATGCACTAAAACTGATCTCTTATTGCATTTATGGTGGTTCCATTCAATATTTGAGCTTGAGTTTGGAACTAGACCAAGAAGGGAGTAAACCCTAACCTTGCTTTCTTGATTGGAAGTAATTACTTGGGGCTATTATTTAAGAGTGCTTGCTTAATGCTATTTGATGACTTGAACCTCCTTTAATTAAGGGGTTTGATTATTTAGGTAAGAATTGGATTTCCATGATTTGGGGATTCATGAGCTAAACTCTAATAGGCACTGAGATGATGAGTTATGGTTTTAAAGTTCTTTGAGTAAATTGGGTGATCCCCACTATCCTAGGGTACTCTCTCCATCCATACCATTCACAAACATTTTACGTTTTATTGCATTTTAGTTAACAAAACAAACAACCAAGCTTGCCTCTGGCTAAACCCCCATTTTACTGTTATTTTGCACTTAACTATTATACGAAGCTTGGGATTTAGAAACCAATTTCCTTGTGGATACGACACTTGTTTTACTGCAACGAATTGGGTGCACTTGCCCATTTTAGCTAGGTTTAATTACTATGTATGTAATTTTCCCAACACACACCGAGAGTCACATATTATAATGCAGCTCTTCACACCCTGCAATACCTTAGAGGTACCACTAATTATGGTATCCTACTAAACAACACTCCATCTCTATCGTTGGACGCATAATGTGATAGTGATTGGGCTAGTTGTCCAATCACAAGAAAATCTGTATCTGGTTACATCATTCTCCTAGGAGGGAGCCCAATTGCATGGAAATCGAAAAAGCAGAAGAATGTCTCATTATCCAGTGCCGAAGCTGAATACCGCGCCATGCGAAATGTCACATGCGAGCTTGCTTGGCTGACAAGAATCATCCACGAATTAGGCGTAGACGGCTCCATTCCGGTTCCCGTCAACTGTGACAATAAGTCTGCAGTCTACATTGCCCATAATCCAGTCCAGCACCAACGAACCAAGCACATCGAGATCGACATACACTTTGTTCGACAGAAGATTCGTGAGGGACTTATACAGGTTCAGCATATATCCAACACCAAGCAACTGGCAGATTTCCTGATGAAGAGCCTTGGCGACACAGACTATACAAAAATATTACATAGAGTGGGTTTATATCTCATAGATGACTAAAGTTTGTACGGGGTAGACTTAAGGGGGGCTGTTGGTTTATTCCTAAGTTACCCCTCTTATATACTGATATTATCTACTCTGTATCCCTTAGTATAAATACTCCCCACTCTATACACTAATACTTACTTTCATTAATAGAATACAATGAGACCATTAAAAACCCTCTTGAACACCGTTTTGCTGAAATCACACTCAAAGAACAAATGGTCCCTTGTTTCCGGATGTTTACAAAAAACACACCCATCATCAATATTTCCCATCCACTTCTTCAATCTATCTTTACTAGCCAGCCTATTGTGGCAAGCCAACCACCAAATGAAGGACGAATGAGGAGTACAATAAGTTGACCATAATATTTTATCCCACCCATCTCTCGAAGGAAGAGGATGAATTAGATCATATATATCATGGACAGAAGCTTTACCTTTCTCCTCAATCATACGCTTCAGAGCTGGTAAGATATGCTGACTACCAAGCTCATCTCTTAGCTTGACACAATTCTTCCACCAGTATGCATGGCTCCCCTTGAGTCTCACGTTCCAAACAGAGGAACCTTTCAGAATATACTCTTTACACCATCTCCCAAGCGCAGATTGGGGAATATCCTCATCAAGCTTCAAGAGAGTGCATAACATTGCAGCCTTATTCCAGGGCAAAATCTCCTTAATGCCTAACCCACCATTGCATTTGGGTTTACAAACATTACTCCAGGAAACATGAGCTCTTCTACCAGAATCTCCACCAGACCATAACAAAGTACGACATTTCCGAATAATCAGTTGAACAACACACTTTGGGAATAAGAAGATGTTAGCCCAGAATCTTTGAATGCTAATAAGGGTACTCTCCACTAGTTGCAATCTACCAGCATAGCTTAATTTCCTCGCAGCCCAGTGGGAAATACGAGCTGTGATCTTATTAATCAGCGGCAAATAATCATCAGAAACTAACCTGTGTGTAGACAGAGGAACACCTAAATACTTAACAGGCAAACTGCCTTCATCAAAACCCAACAGATCAAGAATCTTCCCTTTAGTCTCATCACTTACCCCTCCAAAAAAGGTCTTGCACTTCTGATGACTAAAGAACAAACCAGAGGTAGCAGAAAAATTATCCAACATATCCTTCAAGATCTTAACTGAACCAAAATCTCCTCTGCAGAACACCAACAGGTCATCACAAAACACAGATGATTCAGAAAAACCCTATTACATTTCGGATGGAAATTGAAGTTAGGATTATCTTGAGTTTTTGACAAAAGCCTACTCAAGTATTCCATGCACAAAACAAACAGGAGGGGAGAGAGGGGATCCCCCTGCCTTAACCCTCTCTCACCTTGAAAAATCCACAACTCCGGCCATTTATCAGAATAGAATAGGATGGTGTAGAAACACATCTCATTATCAAACTGATAAACTTATCATGGAAACCAAACCCAACCAGAACCTCCTCCAAGAAATCCCAACTTACACTGTCATAAGCCTTCTGAATATCCACCTTGAACGCACACCGAGGTGAAATATTCTTCCTGTTATATCCTTGGATTATCTCCTGACACAACAACACATTATGAGACAAGCTCCTCCCCACAACAAATGCTCCTTGACAGTCACTAGTAATCCAAGGAAGAACTTCTTTAAGTCTCGCAGAAATAACCTTTGACAGCACTTTATAGAGCACATTACAACAAGCAATAGGCCTTAAATCCTTAATTGTCATAGGATTCTCAACCTTAGGCACCAAAGTAATAAGTGTCGCATTCACCTGTTTCAGAATTTTACCTTTCAAGAAGAAATCTCTAACAGCTTTAGTGAAATCATCTCCAATAACATACCACACAGACTTGAAGAAAAAGAACTGAAACCATCAGGCCCAGGCGCCTTATTATTATTGATGGATTTCAATGCCTCCCAAACTTCCTTATCTGTAACCGGAAGCAACAGTTTATCATCCAGTTCTGTAGAAACCCTTCTACCTCTCTGAAAAACACTCTGATCACACCAGATTCTCTCACTGAATTTTTCTCCCAAAATCTTCTTAAACGCCCCCACAATATGATCTTCAATCTCCACTTCATTTACTAACTTTTGACCCACCTCTTTTATCATAACATGAATTTTAGAAGAATGGCTTCTAGCATTCAGGATGCGATAAAAGTATGAGCTGGACTCATCTCCCATTTGTAGCCAATCAATCTTAGCTTGTTGGGCCATCTGAGAGTGCAGTAAATACATACTTCGGTTATACTCCTTAATTAAACCATTTTCCTCCTCAATCAAATCCAAATTGAAAGGATCAGTAGCCAACAAATTCTGCATTGTATGAAGCTTCTCTCTCTGATCATCAACCCCCTTCATTAAGTTGTTGAATTTAGACTTATTCAGCTTTCTCAGATGCTCCTTAACAGCTTTCAATTTTTGCACAACCTTGAACATAGGGCAGCCCCTAACATCAGTGTCCCAACCAGCCTTAACTAACTCAAGATAACTACTATCAGAAGTCCAAATATTGCGAAACTTGAAGATATTTGGCTTCACTCTAACATCATTATCGAGTCTAACCAGTACCGGAGAGTGGTCAGACACATCAGGGGGGAAAAACTCAGCATGGGAATCAACAAACCTGCTAATCCAGCAGCTATTAACAAGAACTCTGTTCAATTTGCAGCACATCCGAGATTTAGGATCTTTCACATGTTTGTTGGTCGATGTATAGAAGGCACCAGAGAAATTCAAATCAAAAACATCAATTTCTTCCACACAATCAACAAACTGTAAATCAACCTCAGCCACTGTTGCATTATAAACAGACTTCTCTCCAAGTTTAAGCAGACAATTAAAGTCACCCAGGATTATCCAGGAATCCTTGACCGACAACTTAATCCTCCTTAGCTCATTCCATAAGCTAGCTCTATCAGTTGCCTGATTAGCGGCATACACAACAGACAAACAGAAAGAAGCTACTCCATTCTTAGAACTAACTAAACAGTGAATTAACTGATTAGTAATCTCCATAACTTGCAAATTCCACAAACTATCATCCCACAACAGCAAAACTCGACAGTTTTTATCATACCCCAAGTTTGATGCTAGCTGCCACTTCTTACTAAACTTATTCACAACATTATCAAAATTACCTTGTCTCACACGCGTTTCCAAAATCGCAAAAATACCCACATTATTCTCAGCGAACTTTTCCACCGCTGCTCTTTTATTAGGAGCATTCAGCCCCTGATGTTCCAAGAAGCCAAATGCAATCTACCCATTAGGCAGACTACCTCCTCTGTTCACCCCCTCCCGATTGGACACTTTGCTCCCTTGGACTGCCAACTGAGAGCCCTTCCTAGCCCCAACCAGCTTCCAACCCTCCTGATCAACATTCCCATTCCCACCACTACTACTGCTAGTACTGGGACGAGCCCCCAGATCCTTCTCTTGTGAAGGAACAACATTTACCACCTGCCACACAACTACATTCATATGCTTATTTCCCATTTCCTTACCACACGCAATCCCCACATTAGACCCTTGCGCAGTTTCCAAATTTACCATCCTGATTTCTTGATCATCACTCCCTAAGCCCGTACTATTATTTACCTCTATCACCTGACACCTTGTAGAAGAATGGCCAAACCGTTTACAAGTATCACAGTACCAGGGTCGCCACTCATAGAGGACCCGTTGCTCAAACCTGATTCCATCTCCATCCTCCAAAATAATCTCATCCTTCAGTTTCTGTCTCGTATCTACCTCTACCAATAATCTGGCATACCCAATCCTCTCCTTCTGAGTCGTGAGCTTATCAGCCAAGATCGGTTTTCCAATCTTACTCGCTATTCTCCCCAGCATCCTAGGTGACCAGAATTGCAAATCCAAATTCGGCAATTTTATCCAGACAGGCACTGAAATCAGGTTAGCCAAATCCAGCCTGCACCCCGGTTCCCAAATCTTCAGGATTAGCGGGTGATTCCCCTGAATAAACCATGACCCTCCTTCAATCACTTGCATCAAATCCTCCTTACAATCGAAGCGAAACACAAAAACTCCCGCATCATTAACATATAGCTTCGGAACTGCAAACTTACCCCACCGCGTCTGGATGAAGCTCCATAGCAGCAAAGGAGAATCGCACTCCCAAAGCCGCTCCAATCAGAGAGTTTCGCCAAAAGTCGCA